>SNQJ01S0001775.1:208259-237201 GCA_010110895.2 Picea sitchensis | reverse complement strand
TCCTCAGAATTTCGGCTTAGATATCATTTTTATACCTCAGACACCTATATATATTCAATATTCTCAAGTGTGATTCAAATGAGAGAGCCTTGCCTCTTATTTATACTCTCCAAGTAGCTTCCTTAAAAACATCTTCTAGGTCAATTGGCCCCACTTTCCTTATTTTAGGGTTGGGTCCACTTCTAATTTCTCCATTAAAACTAATATTGAAATAATTTATTTTGTATTCACTTTGAATTATAATACACTCATCACTTCACTTTATTATTTACCTTTTAGAATCTCTTAAACCACTTTGATTACATTGACCTTTTGGGGCATCTAGATGGCATATGAGGGTCCTCCAACTTCATAAGGCCATAACTCTCAAACCATGAGGAGTTATGTGACGTTCTACATACCACCAAAAATGGCATGACATGTACTATCCATATAGAATAGTATTATCTAAAAATGTATCATAACTCATACCATTACCCATCAAACAAACTTGGGTCCATTAACCAAACCTGGGGTCTCCAACTTCTCATGGCCATAACTCTCTAAGCGTGAGGAATTATGTGACATTCCACATACCACTGGAAATGACATGACAAGAACTATCCATCTAGGATATTTTCCCTGACAAATTCACTTTCCTTCATCTCATTATTCCACAATTAAGCATGGGTTCTGCCTCCACAAAGCGTCTTCGGGAGAACTTTCACCATAGGGACCACTTTGGATTTCATCCATATTTACTTCTTATCAACAATGACAAAACAATAATGAGTCGCTTTATTTACATCAAACAATATTGGGTCCATTGCCCAAACTGATGCTCACAGGGTCTTTCTTCAAGGGTTGACATCAATGACAATAACCTTAATCAATCAACAAAGTGTATGGTCTCATAGATGATGTAGAGGTGTATTTACCAGATTTCCCTCATATATATTGGGTATATTAATTTATAGTCTTTGCATGTGTATGTGAAGCGTCAGATTAGATTCTTTGCATGTGTATGTGGGGGCGCGTCAGATTAGATAGTTGCATCTAACGATCCAAACTTCCTTCACTCTTTGTGTTGTGTGCATTAGGCGCTTTCCTGGGGGGTTCCCAGGGGGGGGTAGGTTTGTCCTCCCCTAGTTACGTGAAGCGTTCAAGGCAGCGCCCCAAAAAAAATTTATGGGTGATTTTTTCTATTTTAGCAGATTTTGCTATTTTTAGCAGTTTTCTAAATTAAGGGATTAGGGTTTTGGTAGCTACGGAATACCTAAAATATTGTATATATTGTATAGTGAATGGTGAAATTAATACAATGAAGAGTTGAAAGGTGTGGCACCAAAGAAGGTTGGTTTTCTCCTGGTTAAGGGTTTCTAGCATAAATATCTATGTACTATGTGTATGAGCCATTGATTAATTTTTGTTTTGCTTAAGAATCTGTATGCATTGCTTTAATTGACATGTTTAAAACTTACATGTAGTATCAAAGCTCGTTTTTGGCTTTAGGGGGATGCCTTTATTACTAACGGTTTGGGTCGGTCTTGATAGATCGAGTTTATCTTGGGTCTATGATAAATTTGGGTTTAGTGGGAGCTTTTGTAGTGGTGATTCGAGTGTAGAAAGAGGAATGGCGAGCTCTTCTAGAATTAATATAGAGAAGTTCAACGGTAAAAACTTTGAGCTATGGAATCTCAAGATGGAGGACCTTCTTTTAAACAAAGAACAATCGATTGGTGTGGATCCTAGTACACAGCCTACTGGTACGTAGTCTACTGGCACAAAGTCTATTGTACACAACCTACTAGTACACAAACTACTAGTACACCGCATATTGGTATGTCGAAGGAATATTGAGAGAAGTTGGATAGAAGAGCAAGGAGTACTATTCGAATCTTCCTGGTAGATTCGGTGTTGTTGAATGTCTCGGGAGAATCTACGGCCAAGGAACTATGGGATAAGTTAGGGAATGTGTATCAGTCAAAGTCCTTGGTAAACAAGTTGTTTCTTCGAAAGAAGTTGTATCATCTTAGGATGGAAGATGGAGATTTTGTGACATAACATTTATTGCATTTAATACTCTAGTAAGTCAATTGGCATCTATTAATATTATGGTTGTAGAAGAAGATAAGTGTATTATTTTGTTATGTTCTTTGCCAGACTCTTGGGATAATATGGTTGTAGCAATTGGTAGTACGACTTAATCTACATTAAAGTATGAGGATGTAGTTGCATCCTTGTTATCTGAAGAGATGAGGCAGAAAAGCATGGATAGTCAAAGCACAGATGCTTTATTTGTAAGAGGTCATACCCAAGACAGGAATCCCGATAAGTCTTCGAGGGGGAGATATAAATCTAAAGTTAGATCTAAGTCTCCAGGAAAATCTTTGAGGAAATGCAGCAAGTGTGGTAAAACAGGGAATTATAAGAAAGATTGCAAGTCTAAGAAGGTTGATAAACCAAAGGGATCTGATAATACCTCTTCCACAGAGGCGAAAACCTCCACTGAAGAAGGAGGTTATGTTTACCTAGCATCTATAAGTACACAGGGAGACCGTGGTGTATGGTTAATCGACTCAGGGGCGTCATATAATATGACTCCTCATAGGGAGTGGTTTTGTGAATATGAAAAATATGATGGTGATGATGTATCCCTAGGAGATGACTTGACAGCCAAAATCATGGGACGTGGAAGGGTTAAGTTGTTGCTAAAAGATTGAAGGATTAGAACTCTCCCTGGGTTCTACACATTCCAAAAACAGCCAGGATACTAATATCTGTAAGCAAGTGGGATGATGCAGGAGTGGATATTGTATTGAGAAAGGGAACTTGCAAGATGGTACGAGGAGCAATGGTGTTGCCGAGGGGAGTTTGGTGTGGAAGTCTGTATAAGTTGTTGGGAAGTACTTATACTAATGGGTGTAACAGTTCTATTGTCCCTTAGCAGAGAAATAAAGAAGACAAGACCAATATTGTCCCTGGAAAGAAGACCATGCTGTGGCATCAAATACTGTGGCATATTGGAGAAAAGGGCCTTCGAACACTACACGGTAAAGGTATGTTTGAAGGTATGTCTAAGTGCACTCTGGATTTTGATTTCTTTGAACATTGCATATATGGTAAACAAAATCGAGTAATATTCCCATCTGGTGCTACAAGAGAAAAGGGGATCTTAGAGTTGATACACAGTGATGTGTTTGGACCTGTAGGTAAATATGTGTATTATGTTTCATTCATAGATGATTTCTCAAGGAACACATGGATTTATTTTCTTAGAAAGAAATCTAAGGTATTTGATAAATTTAAAGAGTTTAAGGCTCTGGTATAAAATCAAGCAGAGAAGAAAATAAAGGTATTGAGGACAAATAATGGTGGAGAATTCTGCAGAAATGAATTCGAAGAATTTTGTAAGAAGTGTGATATAGCAAGGTAGGAGACTACTCCATACACACCTCAGCAGAATGGATTTGCAGAAAGGATGAATGGGACACTGATGGAAAAAGCAAGGAGCATGCTTAGTGGTGTCGAGTTAGGATAGGAATTATAGGTAGAGGCGGTGGGTACAACATGTTACCTGGTCAATCGATCACCCTCATCAGCGTTGGATGATAAAACACCACACGAGGTATGCACTAGTAAGAAGCCCTCTCTTGAACATCTCAGAGTGCTTGGTTGTGATGCTTATGTACATGTTCCAAAGAAAAATAGGAGTAAGTTGGATAATAAAGATGAAAAGTGTATCTTTATGGGTTATAAAGATGGTGTGAAAAGCTATAAGCTTTGGAACCCATAAACTAAGAAGATTGTTTACAGTTGGGATGTTGTTTTTGGAGAGGTAAAAGATGTTTCCAAACATGAATTCCTACCAAGGCAAGAAGAACCTGAGAAAATAGATTTTGAGTTGGATGATGCAAAATCTGAATCATTTGAAGCAGAAGAAGAAGAACCTCATACCCCAGTATTGAGGAGATCAGTGAGGGAAAGAAGGAAACCATAAAGGTATAATCCACCTGTTTTAAGTTCCATTTTTTCTTTATCTATTACTGATGATGATCCCAGAACTGTCAGGGAAGCAGTGAATTCATAGGATAGTAAACTTTGGAAGAAGGCCATGGTTGAAGAAATGGATGCCTTGGATAAGAATGAGGCATGGGATATAGTTGAGTTGCCAGCTGGAAGAAAATATGTTGGTAGCAAATGGTTGTTTAAGAAGAAGTTTAATGCAGATGGAAAAATGGAGAAATACAAAGCTCGGTTAGTAGCAAAAGGTTATTCTTAGGTAGAGGGAATTGACTTTGGTGATATTTTTTAACATGTTTCCAAGTTAACTTCTATTAGATTTCTTTTACCTATTGTTGTTGCTTTTGATCTTGAAGTGGAACAGATAGATGTGAAGAAAACATTCCTACATGGGGATCTGGAAGAAGAAATCTACATGAAGTAGCCAGAAGGATTTGTAGTGAAGGGAAAGAAAGAGTTATCCTGTAAGCTAAAGAAGTCACTATATGGTCTGAAGCAATCACTTAGGATGTGGTACCAAAAGTTTGACACATACATCCTTGGATTAGGATTTGTGAGAAGCAGGGTTGATCACTGTGTATATTCCAAGCAAGTTGGTAATCACTTCATTTATGTAGTGTTGTATGTTGATGACATGTTACTAGTAGGAAACAACATGGATGTTATCAAGGAGGTGAAATCGCAGCTATCCTCCAAATTTGATATGAAGGATCTCGGTGCTGCTAACTTCATTCTGGGAATGAAGATTAAAAAAGATCGTGCAAACAGGAAACTCTGGTTGAATCAGAGAAAATATGTTGAGACGATATTGCAAAGGTTTAATATGCATTGAAGTAAATTGGTCAAGGTTCATATTCCTATAGGTGTAAAGTTATCTGCAAATCAGTGTTCCAAGACACAGGAAGAAGAAGAGGGCATGTCCCATGTTCTGTATGCCAGTGCAGTTGGCAATTTGATGTATGCAATGGTATGTACTAGACCAAACATTATACATGCAGTGGGAGTTTTGAGTAGGTATATGTCAAAACCAAGAAAGGAGCATTGGACAACAATAAAGAGGGTCTTCAGATATTTGTGTGGCACTACGAATTATGGATTGCGCTACCAAGGAAGACCATGATTGGACACAGTGGTGGACATACATGGGTTTGTTGATGTAGACTAGGTTGGAGATATAGATCATAGAAGATCCACAAGTGGGTATGTGTTTAACCTATTTGAAGGAGCAATCAGTTGGATGAGCAAAATATAGGTTGTAGTGGCGCTCTCAACTACAGAAGCTTAATACATGGCAGCCACTCATGCAAGCAAGGAAGCAGTATGGTTACAGATATTGTGTTCAGGTATTGGGTTGGTACAAAAAGCAATGATATTAGAGTGTGACAGTCAGAGTGCAATCTACCTGGCAAAGAACCATACTTATCATTCAAAGACAAATCATATTGATGTTCAATATCACTTTGTGAGAAACATGGTTGAAGAAAAGAAGGTGTTGCTGGAAAAGGTTACTTTGAAGAATGTTGCAGATTCATTGACAAAGTCTGTGAGCACAGAGAAGTTCTCCTAGTGTAGAGTAACAATGGGCATTGTTTCCCTGGATTGTTGACTATGTAATCTTGTGAACCCATGTATGCAAAGAAAACAACAAGTGGGAGAATGTTGGGAATGTGTTATATTCTTTGCATGTGTGTGTGTGGGTGCGTCAGATTCGACAACTGCATCTGACGATCCCAACTTCCTTCGCTCTTTGTGTCATGTGTGCTGGGCACTTTCTTTAGTGGGCCAGGTTTTCCCCCCCTTGATTACGCGCAGTGTTCGGCTCAAGGCAGTATCTTGGAGTTGACGGGATTCAGGGCAGCACCCCGAAAAAAAAATTTGGGTGGTTTTTGCTATTTTAGCGGATTTTGCTATTTTTAGCGGTTTTCTAAATTAATCCCAGAGTAAGGGATTAGGGTTTTGGTAGCTATAGAATACCTAAAATATTGTATATATTGTATGGTAAATGGTGAAATTAATACAATGAAGAGTTGAAAGGTGCAACACCAAGGAAGGTTGGTTTTCTCCCAGTTAAGGGTTTCCAACGTAAATCTTTGTGTACTATGTGTATGAGCCATTGATTAATTTATGTTTTTCTTAAGAATCTGTATGCATTGCTTTACTTCACAGGTTTAAAACTTACAATATCAAAATAATTATGAACATAGTAGTGATTGATGTTTCAGACGCTTGGGACATGCTCTTGTCAAGGAGTTGGGTTTCCACCCTTGGCGGTTTCCTAAACATGGATCTCACTCATGCACATATTCCCATGGGATATGGTACCTTTGAGATTCTATATAGTCGGCAGGTGGTCAAGAAGCACGTAATGGATCCAAATCACCTTGATTATCATAGTGATTGTGAGTTTGATATGCCTCGACAAGTCATTGAATATGATCCTTGGGACTTGCCTTTTGCACAAGAGGATTGCATAGATACACTACTTCCGAAGACTGATAAATACAAAGAAAAGGCTACAAAATTCCAAGGAAAAGAGCCAAGATCCATCAAGATAAGAAAGGTGTTGAAAGAGAGTAGATTATCAAGGACATGGTAAAGGTGCAACCACCTATACAGCCTTATGCTGAAGACTTTCCTTATGTGGATTTTGATGAAGGAAGCCTTACACTCATGTGGGATAAGAAGAAGGCAAGCCCAAGTATGATAAAAGGAAGGAAGTTTTATAGCTTGGGCCCTACATTGTCAAGAAGAAGTCTGAGAAGGGAACATATTACTTGTCTCCCATGGATGGGACGAGGATGCCATTACCAGTTGTTGGGTCTCTTCTCTAACCCTACATCCAAGGAACTTGACTTCTTTAGGGCCATGGGCCCCAGGTAAGTAGGTAGGTCATTTGTTTTCCCTTGCATTTTTCATTTTTATGCTCATGATAGCTTAATTGTGTGTCATGTCTCATTTTTCATTTTGATCTACTTGCATTATTACATACTTGTTATGATCATTTGCTTTCATCATATTACATGTTAGTGTAGAAATTTTTGAAAAAATACAAAATTTTCTTTTTTAAGATAGTTGAAATTTTGAAGTTTTGATTATATTAACAAAGGGTGAGTATGCCACCCTTGATATCTAGTGTTTTGTTTGTTTCAGTGTGTGTAGGAACGGGTCTTACCAGAAGATGTTGAGGTTCTCATGCTCTCTAAATCGAGAACATATCCCCAAGTAGGAGCCAGATGTTATCCCCCACATGCTAGGGATAACTAAGGAGATGATGTCTCAAGGCCCTTGATTTACAGACATGGAGTATTGCGAGGAAGATGAGTAGGTAGAGACCCATATATTACCACACATGACCATTTGATTGAATGGCAAGAGTGTCCACCACACCATCTTGGCTCACAGAGGACAACAGGTCTTGCTCCATGAGGTAAAAATTTTGGTGTTGTGACAAGTGTCATTCTAATAAATGAATCATTTGGACATGTTTCAAAGGGTCCTTTCTTGATTTTGAAAATGTTTGTTTGGAAATTATGCATGTTTCCTCTTTTCACCTTGGTGGTTGACATGTTGTCCTTGTAAGTGGTCACCCTCAAGAAAAGGGTTGCTACTAGATGGTCTCCTTGAAGGGTTATCGTACCACTCCCGCACATACTTATCACTTTCCATACTTCTTCCCTTTTTGTCTCCTCATCTTTTGGGTTTTCGAGCAAATTGACCCAAGAAGGGATTTTACTTCATTTCATGGGAAGAAGGGGCTAAAGGCCAGAATGTCTCAAGGCCCTCGATTTCCAAACATGGAATATTGCGAGGAAGATGAGTAGGTAGAGACCCATATATTACCACACATGACCATTTGATTGAATGGCAAGAGTGTCCACCACACCATCTTGGCTCACAGAGGACAACAGGTCTTGCTCCATGAGGTAACAAGTTCGGTGTTGTGGCAAGTGTCAATCTAATAAATGAATCATTTGGACATGTTTCAAAGGGTCCTTTCTTGATTTTGAAAATGTTTGTTTGGAAATTATGCATGTTGCCTCTTTTCAACTTGGTGGTTGACATGTTGTCCTTGTAAGTGGTCACCCTCAAGAAAAGGGTTGCTACTAGGTGGTCTCCTTGAAGGGTTATCGTACCACTCCCGCACATACTTATCACTTTCCATACTTCTTCCCTTTTTGTCTCCTCATCTTTTGGGTTTTCAAGCAAATTGACCCAAGAAGGGATTTTACTTCATTTCATGGGAAGAAGGGGCTAAAGGCCCGGATGTCTCAAGGCCCTCGATTTATAGACATGGAGTATTGTGAGGAAGATGAGTAGGTAGAGACCCATATATTACCACACATGACCATTTGATTGAATGGAAAGAGTGTCCACCACACCATCTTGGCTCACAGAGGACAACAGGTCTTGCTCCATGAGGTAACAAGTTCGGTGTTGTGGCAAGTGTCATTATAATAAATGAATCATTTGGACATGTTTCAAAGGGTCCTTTCTTGATTTTGAAAATGTTTGTTTGGAAATTATGCATGTTGCCTCTTTTCACCTTGGTGGTTGACATGTTGTCCTTGTAAGTGGTCACCCTCAAGAAAAGGGTTGCTACTAGGTGGTCTCCTTGAAGGGTTATCGTACCACTCCCGCACATACTTATCACTTTCCATACTTCTTCCCTTTTTGTCTCCTCATCTTTTGGGTTTTCAAGCAAATTGACCCAAGAAGGGATTTTACTTCATTTCATGGGAAGAAGGGGCTAAAGGCCCGGATGTCTCAAGGCCCTCGATTTATAGACATGGAGTATTGTGAGGAAGATGAGTAGGTAGAGACCCATATATTACCACACATGACCATTTGATTGAATGGAAAGAGTGTCCACCACACCATCTTGGCTCACAGAGGACAACAGGTCTTGCTCCATGAGGTAACAAGTTCGGTGTTGTGGCAAGTGTCATTATAATAAATGAATCATTTGGACATGTTTCAAAGGGTCCTTTCTTGATTTTGAAAATGTTTGTTTGGAAATTATGCATGTTGCCTCTTTTCACCTTGGTGGTTGACATGTTGTCCTTGTAAGTGGTCACCCTCAAGAAAAGGGTTGCTACTAGGTGGTCTCCTTGAAGGGTTATCGTACCACTCTCGCACATACTTATCACTTTCCATACTTCTTCCCTTTTTGTCTCCTCATCTTTTGGGTTTTTGAGCAAATTGACCCAAGAAGGGATTTTACTTCATTTCATGGGAAGAAGGGGCTAAAGGCCCGGAAGTAGATTGAATCTACTATAAAAGAATAAGAAACTAATGTTTAAAATAAAGTGAACACAACAAATGAGGACCATAAAAAACCGGTCCAACTTGAGCTCTACTTACTCAGTGTCCGCCATGGTCCCAAATTGCAAATGCTAAAGCTTGAAACCTTATAAATGGGACTAGAAAATTACAAATAAATGAAAGCATGGATTGGAAAGATGGATAAAAACGGGTCTGGGAAAAACATCACCTAAATAGTTGGTAACTCAAGATCAAGTGCACCCTCTACAAAGGCACCCATAAATGAGATAATATGAGCCCTGGTATGTCAAGAAAACTCGTGCCCAGAAGTCACACCCCCATCCACTGTATACTCTTTACATGACTTAGAGAGGGTCCTCTTGGGAAACACTCCTTAACTTGGGGAATGATTTACCCAATAGGTCACCTTGACAACCCTCCCATAATTAAATTTGGCAAGTCCTATAAGGTCTTTGAGAATTTGTTTATTTTGAAAAGGGGGGATTTAATGTGCATGTTAGGGTGCTTCTTTTATTAGATAAGGCTTACTTGGCATGATACTTATGACTTGTGGACCCTTGGAGGGAAAATTTGTTTGTCTTTGCAGGGCCTTGCAAGGTAAAATTATTTTTGTGGAGGCACAAGGTTACTTGGACCTTCATAGGGGCATGAATACCACAATTTGGATGATGTGCCTCCTCTCATTGGACACACGGGAGGATGAACGTTGCCTTTGAAAGCACTTGGAGATCATTATATGATTATCTTCCAGCCCCTTTCACCCCAACGTTGGCCTTTGGAGGCCTAAGGCGTCATCTTCTAGCCCCTAGACATCACATGGGCTTAGGGTTTTTGATGGGGTTCTCATGGTTGATGGTGATATGACATGGTTTGATGGAGAGAGAGATAGTTGGCATGCACTATAGCACTTGGTGGAAGGGCACATGGCCTTTGGAGGCCCAACGATCTTCACCAAAGGACTTAACGTCTCTCTTGGACGCCTAACGTCACCCTTTAGGGCATGACATCACCCCTAAAAGGGGAAAATACTTTATGTATTTGTAATTTTAAGTTGTAAAGGATAAATAGGGAGGGTTGGCCTCTCTAATTTGATGTTGACTTTGTAAAAGTGGACAAATAGGGTTTTAGTGATCTTGTATAAATAAAGGTCGCTTTCATTTCATTTGGACATAACTCTCACTTGACAATTACATAACATTGGCTGAAATTTTCGCCCTATTTGGGCATTTTTCTCCATCTCTCTCTCTTGGTGCATTAGAGATGATATTTCTTGTCTTTTGGTGAAGAAAAGATAGGAACTATCTCTTGGATTCTTTATTCTTGGTATATTGGTGGAATATTCTTGATAAGGAAGGGTTTATTCATGCTTTTCTTGGAATTGGTAAATAATTTAGGCATTAATTGTGTTGTTTTCTTCTCATTTCAAGCTAAATTTGTCTAAACCCTTGGGGGAGTATAAGGGTATACACCCTCCATCAAAATCTACTTTGTTATCGTTGAATAAGCTACTTTGCAAAGGTTGCTACAAGGAGTAAAAGAGCTTACACCCTTGTAGATTTACCTTGCTAGGTTTTGTTTGCTCTAGGGAGTAAAAGAGCTTACACCCCTAGAGAAGTAACAAACCCTAGATATTACATGAGAGACCGCATTAACTCAATTGATAAGGAACTAATCTACTTGCATTAGAGATATAATATTGTTGCATTTGTATATGTGAAATATTGAGATATTGCAATTGTCTAAGTTGGATTTGATTCTACATGCTATAAGCCTTCTTGTGCCCTAGGGGCGTCTTAATTTGCCTAGTAATTCTCTTTGTTGTTACAAATTAATGCTACAACCATTAGGGATTTTACAAAATCATCTTTTCTTCATCTATTTCTCACTATTATACCATTAAAATTCACTTGCAAGTTGCCATCATTAACCTACTTGTTATTGGTTATCTTTTGGGTGGATTGTTTGTTGATTTTGGTGGCTAGAAGTTGTTGTTGTAGAAATTGTTTGCTACAACCATTAGGATGTTATAAAAACTTGTTTATAACATTACATAATAGTCCCCTAATAACCACCAAAGTCTTGCTTTAATCCTTGGAAGTTTGACTAGTCATTGCTAGTTTTATTTCTGATATATTGTATTAGATTTTGGATGGTTAAATTCGCAACTATGAACATCATTCATTGTTGATCTATATATTTCTATACTGCTGCAATTTGGAACAAAAAGGATTCTTGCTTGATTCCCATTGATTAAACGCTTGGTTTATCATATTTTGTCTTGTTCCAGGCAGAGCTAACATTGTTTTACAGGTAAATTACACTTGGAAACCATTCACCTTCTTACAAACCTCATTATCAAGCCTTTATTCATCTCCAAACTTGTCCTATAGGGGTGATCATTCATAAACATATCACTTTCCATATCAACCCCTCTAGGGTCACTAGGATTTCCCCCTTGTGGTGATTACATCATCTCTAAAGTGAGGGGAGTGTCGATCTAAGGTGACAGTGGGTAGGTACTCCCGTAGTTGTCTTGCCTTTGTGGTTTGGGATGGGATTTTCCCAACCTACAATCCGTGTGATAATAGGACATATGTGTGGAAAGGGAAATCCACAAACTTGGAATAGCAAACTCTAAGGGCATGATAGCCTCCTTTCCATAGACCAACTTGAAGGGGGTATGCTTAGTCAACCGCTTATGTCTCATTCTGTGTGTCGATAGTACTATCAGAATACATTGATCCCAATCGCCGTGTTGTATATTACAAACCTTGGTTGGGGAATGCTATGGTATCTTATTGAATGCGTCAATTGTATCATTGTATTGTGGGTGATATAGGGACCAGGGTGCTCTTTTGGTGATGGATCATAAATTCTTAACTGAACACAAATATAGTGTTGTTCAAGAAATGTGTGCCTTGATCTCCCATTAGCACTTTTGGACAACCAAACCTTGTGATCACATTCTCAAATATGAAGTGTGTGATCGTTTCAACAATACAGTCTTTTAGTGGCATAGCTTTTAACCAGCGTGTCAAATATTTTGTGACGGTAATAATGTATCGTGCACCTATCCGGCGCAGCGGGGGACTGATTTGTCCCACGAAGTCAATATCCCTGTTGTCGAACAGTTCTAACATTGTGGTTGGGAAGAGTGGCATTTCATCTTGTTGACGGGATTTCCCGATTCATTGGAAAACATCGCATTGTTTGCAATATTCCTTAGCATCTGCAAATATTGAAGACCACCATAAACCTACGCGTAATACCATATGCATCATTTCTTTACCAACATTGTGTCCTCTTGCAATGCCTTCATGAGCCTCATATAGGATCATGGCTTGTTTATGGTCAAAGATGCACCTATGCAGAATTTCATCGATGCCAAGCTTGTACAGGTGCCCGGTAATTAGCTGATAATCGACACTACAGGTCACCAGTTGGAGACATTGTGTTTTTGTATAATTTTCCGGTGCTTGTCCTATTGTGAGGTATGTCACAATCTCGATGATTTCATCTGGCACTGCCTCAACTCTTAAGATTTGTGCATCAGGAATTTTATCATATAAGTTGTGACTTGCTTCCACGGACTCGATCCTTGAAAGGTGGTCTGGTCCTATATTGTGTTTTCCTAGTTTCACGACCACTACAAACTCAAACTCCTAGAAGGCAAGGCCATCAAAATGTTCTCCCCCAACTGGCTTGTTGACCAAAGTACTTGGTAATGAACCCCCCCCCAACACTAGCTTGTTGACCAAATACTTGAGCGCGTAATGGTCAGTGAAAAACTTGAATGGGGTGCCTAATAAGTAATGTTGAAACTTCTACAGGGTATATACCATAGCCAAGCCCTCACGCTCCATGGTGATATAATTCTTCTCAGAGTTGGACAACTTGCGGCTGGAAAAATAAACGGGGTGATGAATGTTCCCTTCGCCAAGTTACGTGATTAAGACACCTAGTGCAATGGGTGACACGTCGACATGAACATGGAATATCTTTGTCCAATCTGGAAATACTAAAATCGACATTGTTACCAACTTTTCCTTTAATGTATACAATGCCTTCTGACATTATGGTGTCCACAGATACTTTGTATTTTTGCACAACAAATTATCCAATGGCACGGTGACCTTCATGTAACTTTGAATGAATCGTTTATAATATGTTGTGTGGCCCAATGTGGCATGTAGTTCAATGATAGATGTAGGAGCTACCATGTCTAGCATTGCAACAATCTTCGCTTGATCGACCAACAACCCCTCCTTGCATACCACATCTTCGAGCAATGTCCCAAATGATGTTCAAAATATACACTTTTTCAGATTCAACGAAATATGCAGTTGGTGACACCTATCAAGAATCAATATTATGGCCTACATATGTTATTTTAAGAGGTTGAACCATGTCTAATCATTTAGGTACACCTCCATAAAATTATGAATAAAATCCTTAAACGATGTGACCACAATCCTGGAAAATACCGCGGCCACATTCTTCAACCCAAAGGACATCATTGTGTATGAAAATGAGCCCCATTTCATCGTGAACATTGTCTTGGCTTGATTTTCCTCAATTATTGACACCTGGTGATATCCTTAGAAGCCATCTGTGAAGGAGTATGCCTCAAGACCACCCACATCTTCTAGTACTTCATCAATAAATGGTGTGGGGAATAGATCATGTACATGAGCTGCATTTAGTCTATGCAGGTCAATGCAAATCATTATGTCGCCTATTTTATTTGATTGCACCATTATTGGAATAATCCAATATGACTCCTCCATGGGGACAATGATCCTAACATCCAACATTTTATCCAACTCTTTGCGCACCTTCTCCTTACACTTGGGATTGAGGCGATAAGGTCTCCTTTTTAATGTCTTAACATCAAGATTTAGTTGAATTTTCATGGCACCAAGGGATCCTGTGATTCCTTTCATCTCTCAGAAGCTTAAGGGAAATAGGTCTTCATACTCTTTTAACAAGTCTACCACTTGGGTTATTGTTTCCTAGTCTTAATAATCCCCAATGATGGCCATCTTCAGTGCCTCTTCTGTATTGATATTATGTTTCTTTGTCTTTATCGAGTGGTCATAGTCGATGCAGTACTATCAAAATCCTTCCCTTGAACTATGCATTCTCCCTCGATTTCAATTATCTGTATGCCCATGGGATTCTCTTCATCGACGTCATCGTTGTCAATCATCTAGTAGTGTACTGCATGCTTCAGTTTTTCCATTGGCTTGTGATAGGCGCAAACAAATTTTGGAGTGGAGTTCTTCAGCTTATGATGGAAGATGAAAGCCTTAATTCTCAGGAGGGCCTCCTTCTACTTTGGGGCTTCCACCGCGAAACTCACTGTCACGCATAATTATGCATTAATGCTTCCCCAGTTTCTTGTTTTCCTTCTTGTTTCCTACTATATGTACCAGATTCTAGGGACCATGTCCATGGTATGGACAAATCGATGGACCCATCGGGTGCAAGGGATGTGCTTGGTGGTCCAGTCCCTCTCACAAAAGCAAATGAGATCCTAAGAATCTCCAATACCCTTATATCGATTTACTAGTTCAAAGTCGCTTGTGGGCTGGAACTTGACCTTTATAAACTCAATCAGTTGCGCCCATTCTTGTATGTCCATACGATGTGTCACCCACCAATGCACAGATGTTCCTCTAATGAATACGTCAATGGCATGTATCCTCTGGTTCTTCGGGACCACTTCCTCCATATACGACAGAAATGTTTCAATTGGACCTGTACCATCGAATCTTGGTGCATTACATAACTTTGATCCAATCAAGCGCACTTCTTTTGTAATCCATGTGAATATCATAGTGGAAACTTCATAGAGATTATTATGACATCTCCCCATAGCATCTTTTGAATCTGTGTCATATGAGTGCACGCTTCTCCAGCTCATCTCACCATCAGTTGTGGGATTGACATAATCTTCCCTATTCCCTGTAATATTATAGATTTTCTCAATCATGGAACTTCATGCATCCTCATTCACGGTCTCATTATACTTGCTGCCCTCATTTGGATATAATGGCATAATGATGCGCAAGGTGTCTATTTCAAAGAACATTTGTTGTTTCTTCTTATTCAAAATGGCATAGTTGTCAAGTGCCCAGTTAATTCCAAGTAGAGTGGGGTAGGGATCTGAGTCATCCATGATCTCAATCACCTCAAAGTCTTCTTTAGTTTTCACCCCTTCAATATTCACTTCCACTTGCTCCAACCGACCGATGGGATATATCTGGTATTGGTTAGCTATTCTAAGTTGTATGGGGGACCACACCAAGTTTGGCTTTCCCATCAACCCCCTATATTTATTCGACAATATGTTCACATCGAAGCCTAGGTCAAACATAACACCATCAATTTCATAGCTTATGAGTTCAAATGACATCTTGAACTCTCCTCCTATGCACTTCTTCTTACGTACGTGGTGCACATGCGAGGATGTTATAGCTATAGTGGTCTCTTTTTCCCCCATACATCTCGTCAACATATGGGTCAACTTCTTTGTAGCCTCAGGGTCACTTAACATTTTTAGGAATCAATGCAAGAAGTTACTTACTTGGTTCTTTGATTTGTCCTGGCTATTGCATTGTGTTTCTCCTCACATCGTGCATCACATCTCTTCATGCACACATTCCTATATTGCCTCTTGTTTGGCCAACTACACTTTTTCATGTCTTCAAACTTCTTCCAGTGACCTATGTGTCGCTTGTTGTATCTCCTCACGCACATAAGCTTCATCTAAAGATTTTTGTGTTGCATGGTGTAAGTCTTCATGAATGTGGGCATCCTCTAATGATCTTTGTGTGGCTCACTGCGCCTCTTTGCGTAGTCGATCTTTCCAGTGACCTTTGCATCGCGTGTTGTAACTCTTCGCGCATTTTTTCTTCCTTTATATCCCTTTGTGCATCACGTAGGAATTTATTTTGTTGCATAGTGTCAAACTTGGGAGGTGCTTATGTCTCTTTTCTAATCTTCCCTTCGATGTTTTGGACCAAACTTTCTCCATGTTCCAAGTCCATTCGCATCTGAATTCCTCCTCAAGTTACAACCCGTACATCAACTTCTTCCTCTGGCTTCGTATATACATGCAACTTTGTAGTCACCATAATGAAGTGCACTTTCTTCTCTTCCCACTTTGCCAACAAATATAGGCAAACTTCAATGACATGCTCGGTATTGTGACAGTACCCATAGAGAGCGCGTGACTTAGTACAAAATCATGAAACGTGGCCCACTTCACCACAATTAAAGAAAATAGGAGGTCTTCTTACATCACCACTATATCATCATCCATATCCTCCTCTTGAACCTCCTTGGTATCCTCCTTTATCCACGCCTCTCTGGTCGCCACCCTTCTATTCTTCCTGGACCCAGAAGGCATCTATAGTGTCCTCCTACATCAATTGAAGTGACCAAAAATTGTTCACATCATGCCCCATGGATTTCCAAAACTCACAAAATGGAGTATGCATAATCTTCTTATATTTCTATAGTGTTGGGCACCAGGGAGGTATATGTTCCCATTGTCTGCAAATATCACATCACTCGGTCTGAGGTCCAGTTGGAAATGGATTCGGTGCACAGGTCACCATGTAGCTCCCTAGCGTAGGACACTCATTCCTATGGTGACCTTATGTGTGTCACATAGTACACCACACATGTTAGTGCACCACTTTAGCCTTAGCCATATCTATAATTGCATTGTGAGAATTGTGACTTGAGATTGCACCTGCGCTGACCCTGCTAATGTATCACCACCTCCTAGTGTAGCTTCTAGGCTCATCACAATCTCCATGGCCTCCACCTGAGTCACCACCTTTTGTTGGGTGAGTGGGACTTAAATATGGAGTAGAAGTCCTACAATAAACCACTCTCTATGCTAGATGTCTTGGATCTAAAACATCAGTCTATCCAACAATATCTCGAACTGTTGGTCATAACCCCATACAATTTCTCTCCCCTGTTGCTTGATCCCTTTGATCTTAGTGATACATTTTGATTATGACTTAGGATTTTGGAACTCCCTAAGTAGATCTCTCTTAATCTCTTTCAAGGACCTATTTTGTCCCACCGGTGCAGTCATCTCGTACTTCATATACCATGTCAGAGTTTTGTCTCTGATGGTCATCTGTAGCTGCACTATCTTCGATGCTTTGTTTGTGATTCTCTTCACATACCATATAGATTCACATGTAAACCAATGTTGTTTTGCATCGTCTCTTCCCATCCCATGGAACATAGGTAGCCTCATAGTTGTGTCTTGGTACACCATACTCAATCTAGTATTGTTTCCTCTCAACTAACCAGTAGTTGTTGGTGATATGGATACTGATACCAAAACTCTTCATTGTGAAGTATTATTGACTTTGACCTCTTCTTCACTTGTATCTTCTCTTCTCATGTCTTCTATTCTTTCTTCTTCTACTCCTATCTTCGTACTTTCTTCACTTCTTTCTTCTTGATTACAAATGCGCAACGGGGGTTGTTCAAACAGAGTGTTCCTCCCTCTTCTCTCATTATCTTCAGTGAGGATTCCAAAAGAGATTCCTACATGTAGCCACGTAAACCCATTCAAAATAGCCAAATCCTCTTCTCGTTCTTGGAGGGATACATCACCATCTTCTACCACATTGACATTGCTACTTTGCACCTCATCTTCTTCTTATGTGATTACATCTCTTAAAAACCAAGGAGATCTGACTTCGTCTTCTCCGACCCTACTCCTATTATCCTCACTTGATACCCTACTCCTAATGTCGTGTCTCTTTGACAAACTCTCTCCTTTTGTGCTTCTCTCTGGCACAAAACTATCTCCCGCACATCCTCCTGGTGTGGTCTCCTTTCTCTTCATTCTTGTTCTGACCCCTCATCCTTCGCCCCTTGCTATTATTTTACCACTTCTCTGTTTGGATTTCCTTATTAGCTCAACTATTATTATGTATCTCTCGACTCTTTTTCTCTTCTTCTCTTCTGGGTCCATTCTCTTCTCACCTCATCTCATCATCTTTTCGATCCCTCCCACTAGATCCATTTTCTCTCTCTTCTCCCCCATTCTCTTCATCCCCCCCTCTGTGCGAGGGCGTCTACTCGACCATCCTATCGAGCTCCATGCGCATCATCCCCTTCTCCACAAACAACATCCTGATCCACAAGGGAATCTCTTCCAATGGTCTCTTTCTAGGTTCATCCACTAATTTTCTTTCATCCTCGTTGAAAGAATCATTGTATTCAATGGTGAGCTCAATGATATATCCTTCCTTAACCTGATCGAACCAGAAGTCAATTTCTAGAGCCCACTTATTGTCCACAAATTTCAATATATTGATAATATTTTGGTCCCATACTAGTGTTTCTTTGGTTCCCAGTGCATTGTTAAGTGATGTTTGCCTCTTTAACCATTCATACAACAAACAAGGAAACTTAGCAAAGAAAACTTCATTCAAATATGTATAGATATACCTTTGTTTCCAACTTTCAACGTTGGTTATTAGGTTCTTAGCCTCTCATCATGCAAACTCGTCTTCCTTCATAGACATTCAGTCTTGTATTTCATCCTAAGAATGTTTCCACCTCATTCTTTCCCTTCATAATGAAATACAAAACCTTCAGGTCTTGACATCGGAACCATTTGTTGGCTCTTCTCACTCTCTTGTTGGGGGGTTGAAGACCTAGGGTTCATCAAGCTTGACCAACAAAACCCGAAGGCGCTGACATATTCAATCTTAGGATGAGGATCGAAGAAGGTCTCACCCAAGACGCCATGATAATCACAGAGACCATCAGTCTTATGTCGGATGTGAAGGGACAACACACATAGGAAAACCTCTTGAGTATAAATACCTTCATTCATTCATAACTAAGCAACATAGTGTTATGCACCATAAAGTAAAACAAACATACATCCAGACCATAATGCACATAAGATTGCAGAGAGAAAGGAATTCATATTTCATTCATTCATTTCACATACATTCAAATACAAAATTCATAATAGATATCTATGTTATGTGCTCTAGACTCTTTTCTTCAATCATACATGAATTTCCTATATTATAGACTCAGGAAAAACTTAGACAAAATTGGACATGGAACTCTTTCTATCTATTCCAGTCAACTCTATGTTATTGGACTCTATCTCTCTTGCTCTGCTCGACTCCCTTGAGTGAACAAAAGTCCCACATGCTTTAGGTGTCCACATGCATCCCCCATATCTTTCTTGGAGCATGCAAATCCTAACTAACTTTTCAGTGCATCCATCCTTGCCCATGATCATTTGGGTTGTTATAGAAATCATTAACAAAAGATTCTAGAAGATACACTTGGATTTGGTCTACATGTGGTCTTCTTCTTGATTCCTTGTTTGAGTTGGCGCGTGCAATATTACTTTGGTCAGCACTAATGTTGATCCTTCCTGGTGTTGCACAATGTATCTTTGTGGGCACACGCACAATATTTATTTGTGGGACATGAAAATATTTCCCAAAACCTTGGGTGCAAACAACGAGTGTGGAGAACAACTCCAATATATATAAGAGGGATAAGGTAAACAATAACTCCTTAAAGAATAGAAGAACCTCCTCCAAATACTCAAATACATTCATACTTCACAATTCACATCTCCTTAATAATGACTACATGATCTCTATATATATATACCTATTTTCACATTACACATGTGGCCCCTTTATTATTATGTCGACCCTATTACATATACAGTTACACATTACATGTACATTTAGCCCCATATATTCCCCCCTAGGGGTCATATCACAATCTTGTGTGTGTGTGTGTGTGTGTGTGTGTGTGTGTGCATTTTGGATTGTACTTATGGTGTTCTAATGATGTGAATGAAACCCATGTTTACATGTACATGCATGCTTTTAAATGTAATGCCTAATTAATGTGACAAATTCCAATCTAACATGTAATGAGCCAATGACTCAACCAATGCATTAGATCCTCTTGGAATGTGCTGGTAATCAATATACTCAAAATAACTTTCAAAAATACAAACCCTCGTATATTTACAAAGTAACGGAAGACTTTTGATGAGATAGGCATGATTCACCTAAGAAGGAAAGAGAATGAATCAAACATGGTTCCTAGTGGTTGTCCCTGCATATTCCTAGTTGATGCAGTTCCATAAATCTTGTTCTAGCTCCTGCCACCTACTTCCTCCACATAAGAGAACAACAAATACCAAAATCAAATCCTTCAAGCACTAGGAATGTCGAATCTATGGTAGATCTAACCTGATATACTCAAGAAAGACCATATCTACCATTTATCAACATACATGACTGAATACAACAACAATGGAAGGGCACAACTATACATATCTATATTTAATGTGGAGAAATAGTACATCAATCAACTTTTACCTTGACTCTTGATTGAAGCATATTCTATATCCGTCCTCTAGCTCCTCCTTATCCCTTGATAGGCTCTTCATTACCTTTCTAATTAATTATCAAGGCAACCAATATTCTATGCATTAAATTGTCAACCCGGGGTTCTGGTTTTACTTTTGAGTTGTCGTGCACTGTATATGCATACCACAGTTCCTACTTTCATTGGTTTGTCTATCAGGTAGTTGTAGTTTCAACAATAACACTTACAAGCAGTGGAATGGATAGTCACACAAGTATTGGCAAGGAGATAAGCAATCACACCAGTGTTGAAAGTACAATGTAGATGCATTAAATTGTCAACCTGAGGTTCTAGTTTTACTTGTGAATTACCATGCACTGTATATGCAAGCCACAATTCCTACTTTCATTGGTTTGTCTAATAGGTAGTTGTAGTTTTGGCAATCACACTTACAAGCAGTGGAATGGATAGTGACGCGAGTATTGGCAAGGAGATAATCAATCACACCAATGTTGAAAGTATAGTGCAGGTGCATTAAATTGTCAACCCAAGGTTATGGTTTTACTTGTGAGTTACCTTCCACTGTATATGCAAGACACACTTCCTAATTTCATTGGTTTGTCTAACAGGTAGTTGTAGTTTCGGGAATCACACTTACAAGCAATGGAATGGATAGCCACACAAGTATTAGCAAGGAGTTAATAAATCACACTAGTGTTGAAAGTACAGTGCAGAAAAGTGAATTGGCAAGAAAGTAAATTTCATACCACACATCAACAGGAAAGTAAAGTGTTGGAAAGTAAATAACACCATGCATTGATAGGAAAGAAAATTGCAAGAAAGTAAATCACACCACACATTGACTGGAAAGTAAATTCCATGAAAGTAAATTGCAAGAAAGTAAATCACACCACACATTAGTTGGAAAGTAAATTGCAAAAAAAAAAATCACACCACACATTGACTGGAAAGTAAATTGCTAAAAAATAAATGGCATGAAAGTAGAGTGCAAAAGATTAACTATTGCCAATTGTAATCAATGCCCACACCCCACATAAATAAATGTGATTGTTGAGATGAATGCAAACCTTCAGAAATTAATATACTTAATTGAATTAAATGCACTCCTATAAACACAAATCTAATCTATAAATTAAACGTAGCCTTACATAATTAAATATAACTTATCAAGATTATTGCAGTCTATAGAAATAAATATAATTTACCAAAACAAAAGTGATCCTAATTTCTTACAAAAATGTAACCATAGATAAATATAATCTAGCAAATAAATGCAATCTTACATGAATGAATAATTGCATAAATAAATTAAATCAAACATCAAGAAATGAAAAACTATGTAAATTACACAACACTCTATTCTATTGGAGTGGGCACTGCCTGTTGAATTATTGTAACTTCAAAGAATATTCTACTTATATTTGAGTCATTATTGTATAGAAAAAATCCCCTTTTGTGGATTGATCAAGTCAGGTCTTATATAAGATCAAATCCCCTTTTGTGGATTGATCAAGTCAGGTCTTATATAAGATCAAATCCCCTTTTGTGGATTGGTCAACATGTATTTGTATGGTGGCATTTGTAAATTCATCCCCTAGTAATTGTAAAGTGGTTTTAGCCACTTCTAGGAGAAGTCGGCTCCACCAAGTGAAGAGTCACAACCCTAGCGTCACCTCACAACTTGTATTTATATGTGAGGATGGTGTCTCATTTGAACACACTCACCACACTAGCTTTGCAGCTATGAAGGTGTAAGTCTAGGAGGAATTTTTACTGCAGCTAAGTGTGACGTCAAGGAGGGTTTTTGGTGTATCTCTTGGTAATTCTTGGTTAAGTGGTGCACTACTCTTCCTAGTAAAGGAGTAGAGGAGGATCTTTTGTTCGGTATTTGGTCTATCTATATTGAGGAAGTTTTTGTTGGGTTTTCTCCCCCATGAGGGTTTCCCAGGATAATCTGTGTGTCTCTATTGTTTCTGTGATTGCCTCTCTTTCAATGATCTTATTTATGAAGCTAATGTGCTAAATGATTATAATAATAAAGAAGAACCATAATTGCTAGTTGTATAAGTAAAACTTCAACATGGTAGCAAAGCAAGCCTAAAAGATACCAACTCACAATCCAGTTTTCAGTATTGTAGTTGTTGCATAATTAGGGTTTTTGCATAAACCCTAAGTGTGATGTTTTCCCTGTTTAAGGAGGATGTTGGGGGAAGTAACCACATCTAGGATTTTTCCCTAGGAGGGCGCATCTAGTCCCTGGATCATAATTCTAAAATTTGAATTTTGAAAAAAAAATAGGGTTTCCTCATAAAACCCTAAGTTGTAGTTGAAGTACCAGTTGCAGTTGTAGTATCAGTTGTAGCTGCAGTACTAGTTCCTTCATGCCAGTTGCAACACCAGTTGCAGTGCCAACACTAGTTGTAGTACCAGTTGCAGCGAAATATTTTGTGAAGTGTTGGGACTGATTTTTATTGTCCTAGTGCGCCTTCGAAAATCTCCAACTACCTTTAAATTACAAGTTGCAACACCTTTGAAGTTTTAAAGGTACGTTATTGCTTGTCGCTACTGTCGGATGGTGCCACTACCTGCCAATGTTGTCATAGGTATGTACTTACATATGTTTAAACTGTATCATTATTTTAAAGGGTACTTGAGGAGAAAGGATCTTTTGTCTAACCAACAATCATAGATCCAGAAGGATCTCAAATCCAACACATTCAGAGGAACTATGCACCCCCGGTTTGATTACTTTGATATGCCTCTACTTGTTAGGGAATTATTGTGATCTTATGAATATACAGGTTGCATTTTGATATGTTGAAGTTATCATACTAAACAGTGGTCAAAATTAAAGTCAAAGTATTAGATTGATTAAAGTTGAGATTATAGAGTTTATTCCCTAACTCAGATTTATGTCAAGATAGCATATTGTCTTATTACAGAGAACGGGTCGAAGAAAATACTTATCATTTTGAGTGAAGGAGACTCGGAAGAAAAACAACACACTCATTCTTGAGGACAAGACTCCAGGTTCCAGGTTTGATTGATTAAATTAATAAGATTCAAATTTACACATATCAAGTTTGATAATTGTTAAACACTATAGTTGTGACAACAATCTTTGAAAAGTTTTATTATTGAATACTTGGTAGCATGTGAGAACTATTGAGATAAATGATTATTGTAATCATTTACTAGGTATAACTAACATATCCTCTAGGAGAAACTTCTTGTTTTGTTTCCAGGTTACCATGGAGGAATGATTGATCACAACACTAGAAGAGTGTTTCTCTCATTCCTTATTATTGTATTTCTTAGGTTTTACCCTTGTTTCAGGTAGGTCACAAGTGATATCTCTAAAGGAGCTAATGTGATGATTGTTCTCACTATTGTTTTTATTATTATAAAAAGTATTATTCATGTCTATTGTTTCTCCCTTGTTGTTCTTGTTGTGGGCAGGTCACGGGTGATAACCCTGAGGGATCTATAGTGACGATTGCAGGAGGAAATATATATTAGATGAGACATGGAGCAGACTATCCAAGTTGTATAGATAACCGAACAAATCCCTTTGGTGCAGTAAATCACTCTTAAGATCATCAAGAAGAGTTAGTAGAGCCAGAAGGGCCTACCCATAATCAATGCAGTAACTAGAAAGAGACCAGCATGGGCCCGTGACACTTGGAAGGATGCAAATACATATGGCATTGACGAGATATATCAGAGGGAGTAGATGGATCCAAAGATTATATAGACTCGAAGGGAGTCAAGCTTCAGAGGGAGCACGAAGACTCAAAGTGAGTTTGATCTTAGAGAGGATCAGATGGGAAAAAGAGACATATTCCAGGACAGATAAAAAGATGCCATAAGTTGAGAAGACTATATTGTAGCTTCAGAGACTTCTAGGAGATGTGAAATCTCCTGGGAAGATTCTGTTGTTTCAGTGACAGAGGAGGAAGCCAGTAGGAAGGACTGGGATATGTATTTTTCCTTGAGACTAGAAGGGAAGTCAGTAGTGACTTCCAAGATTGATCTAACAGAACAAGAATGCTACAGATAATAGTACAAAGATGTACAAATCCTTATTTGTGTCCATAGGATTCTCCCAGCAAGAGGGAGAAGACTATGATGAGACACTTGCTCCAGTAATCGAAGAAATAGTTCTAGTGTTCGTGAAGATATCTAGAACAACCAATATTTCGATACAATATGAGATTCAGAGGGAGAAGTCCATGTATTTGAGATTGAGTTGCCTCCATGAAAGAAGAAAATCTACCTTCAGTTTCAGATGAAGTTGTTGCCATGATAGAATAGAGGAGCTACTCTCAACTTCAATAGCTACAGTGAGAATAGAGTAATCATTCTCAGCTTCAGAAAAAGCAGCTGCAGGTGCAGAGTCCCAGTTCCATAAGAAACAATTGCAGAGAGAGTAGAGAACATACTCTCAAGCCATGAGACAGATAGTGCTTTGCAGAAAGCACATAGAGCTAGCACATGATTATGCAAATTGAGTTGCAATTGAGAAAGTGTACTAGGTTGGTACAATGTGATGTGAAATTTTGGTTTTGAAGTACAGGATAGGAAGAGTCATGTATGCAAGTTGAAGTAAGCTCCAAGAGCTTGGTATGGCATGATTGATAGTTTTTCTGATGAGCTTGGGCTTTACCAAGAGTAAATTTGATCCCAACCTTTACTTCAAGATTGAGAATGATAGACCAGTTATATTGTTGCTATATGTGGATGAATTATTCTTGACAGATGAAGAAAATTTCATCACAGATTGTAAGAAGAATTTTGTCGTTGAATTTGAAATGAAGGACCTAGGCCCGATGCACTATTTATTAGGTCTTGAAGTATGGCAGATCCTAGAAGATATTTTCCTTAGTCAAGCAAATTATGCTATGGAAATTATGAATAGATTCAACATGTTGGACTATAGAACCATGTCCACTCCTATGGAGACGAATCTGAAGGTATTTTTTGATACTCTATACAGACAGATGATTGGTTCATTGATGTATCCGACGAATACCAAACCAAATATATACTTTAATATGAACACCTTGAGTCAATATCTGGTGGATCCCATATGTGTTCACCTTGTAGCTACAAAGCATGTGATGAGATACCTTAAGGGTATGTTGGATTATGGTCTTTGTTATACTGGAGATCATGACTTCAGAATGTATGGTTATATTGATTCAGATTGGGCTAGAAGTGCTTCAAATAGAAAGATCACTTCAGGATTTTGTTTCAGTTTGGGGTCAGCCATGACTTCATGGAAAAGAAGGAAGTAGTCCAGTATTTCTCTCATCACGGTAGAAGCGGAGTACATTGAAGCATGTTCCGCCAATTGTGAAGTCATATGGCTTCGAAAGTTGTTGACGGATAATAGTACAAAGATGTACAAATCCTTATGACAAAGTTGTTGACTACAGCTAAGTGTGACGTCAAGGAGGGTTTTTGGTCTATCTCTTGGTATTTCTTGGTTAATTAGTGCGATACTCTTCCTAGTAAAGGAGTAGAGGAGGATATTCTATTCGGTCTTTGGTCTATCTATATTGAGGAAGTTTTTATTGGGTTTTCTCCCCCATGAGGGTTTCCTAGGATAATTTGTGTGTCTCTATTGTTTATGTGATTTCCTCTCTTTCAATGATCTTTTTTATGCAGCTAATGTGCTAAATGATTATAATAATAAAGAATGACCATAACTGCTAGTTGTATAAGTAAAACTTCAACATTGCCTCCATAGAATAGATTATTGATATTAATCTACATCATTATTAAAACACACACAAAATAAATAAGAATGAAACTAATACTTATATTAAAGAATAACTCTGACAATCCATGATGAGAGAGGGCTCTTTTCTTCCCAAACATCTCTTTTATACATGAGCTTGCTTCAAAATAGAAATAAAAAATGTATGAATATAGATCCACTTGAGAATTAATGAATCTCAAGTGGTTACAACCATTTTACAATTTATAGAATATAGAAAATTATTTCCAATATTCTTGCCAAATCCCAATGGATTTTGGAATGTCTTTGATTGTCAAATTTGTATTAAGTTACGTGGGTTATAACAACTTGCCCAAAATATGTGAAAAATAGTTATTAATGGTGTTGGACTCCCTAGATCCATGGCATATACATGGGATATCTCTAAATATGTAATAAAAATGAGTATGCATACATGGGCACATGATATTACAGAAATCGAGCACATAAAGAAACTAAGATAACTCGAAAGAGTTATTCGTATTGTGTATTGATGAGAAAGCGAAAGCTTTCTTATATAGTATTATAAGCAAGTTGAGTCAATCCACTTTATGAATGTGGGATAGACGAAGAAACAAATTAAAGTGAAATAAGACATAAAAGCATAAAATAATCTAAAGTCATGTTGACTTTATTAATGCCTAAGTCTAATATCTAATTGACCATTATAAGCTAACATTTACTTTAACACCCTCCCTTAATGGTAAATCTACTAACTACACTAAGCTTACCCCATAATTTTACATATTTTTCTAGACTGAAAGACTTGGTGAGAATGCTTGCAGTTTGGTCCTCTGTGGGACAGTATTGCAGCTCGATAGATCCATCCTCTACAACATGTTTGATGAAGTGGCAATGTACCTCAATATGTTTGGTACACTCGTGGAAGACTGGATTCTTGGCAAGTTTGATCACCCCTTAATTGTCACATAACAAGGGTGTTGGCTTTGCTTGTTGCATCTGCATATCTAAAAGCATCCTCCTAAGCCAAACTGCCTCACATGCTCTTTTCATTGCTCCCTGATATTTTATTTATGTCGATGAAAGGGCTACTACATGTTGCTTCTTACTGGTCCATGTGACTGCACCCGTGCCAAAGATGAAAACTTATCCAGAAATGGATTTTCTATCATCGAAAGAACTTGCCCAATATGAATCTATATACCCACACAACCAAGGGTATTTTCTTTTGTTGTAAGAAATTCCAAAGTCAAGTGTCCCTTTCACATATCTCAACACTCGCTTCGCTACAATATAGTGATCTAAAATTGAAGAAGACTTGAAATACTTGAAATTATTTGCAATGAAAATGTTATGTGTTTAAAGCAAAAGGATCAGCTTGCAACACATAGATTAAATGATTACTTATGCAAATTACACATAGATAGCAGCATAATCAATGAACATAAGCACATAAACACAGCAATTTGATAAAGGAGTTCACCCTCTCATGGGCTACATCTCCTAGTCCAGCTTCCAATGGATCATTATTATTAATTGCTCAAAGTGCTCAAAAACATGTCTTACAATGCTCAAACTGACAAACCGACTGCTCCAATGGCTTCAGAGCGTTCCAAAACCCCTGTCTGGGCTCTTTCGGCACTTCAATCGGTCGAAAAACGAAGAAGTTAGGCCTCCTGAAAGTCTCCCTCTGCAAGCTTGTTGTCTCTGCATCTACAAATTGCACCCTTCTTGTTTGAACCTGGCTCACACGCAATTTAAAGCGTGAAAACCCAGCACCGGGCGCAACCACGCCAACAGTGCAAACCGTAGGACGGTTAAGGGTGCACCAACCCCTAACCGCCTAGGCACCTAGGCATATGGCGAGTCATGTGACCGCGCGAATGGCAAAAGTAGTTAATTCGTTACAACAGGTATAACTTCCCCGCGCTCTGATCATATGGAAAACCACGGGCTATATAGAATAACCCCCCGCGCGTTATACACAATGGTATAGTTTAAAACGTGGATTACATGGTATAAAGTTTGGGCAAATGTACTACAAATGCGCGCGGGTAATATTACAATGGGTCATATGTTGTGTAATAAAACCACGGGTCGGGGCTAGGCCCTGGCCCGACCCCCCTTCGTTTTAAACATTAAACAAACATAAATATGTTTGACACCACATAGATAACAAGAACCATGCGGCGGCACATTGGTCAGCGGAGGTTTGTGAAGGCTTTACATAGTGGGGGAGGTCCGGGGGTCGAACCCCGTGGACTCCCATAATTTTACATACAACCATAAACCAAACAACGAGTGACATGTGGCGCCCACTGATTGGGCCACGTGTCCTCATACCATTTGCCACCAAAGGACACGTGTCACTTCCCGATTCGACAGCTGCCAACCAACAATTGCTTGCCATGTCATCACCTGACACGTCATCGTACGGTCTGTACGGACCTGCCACGTTAGACTGTACGGACTGTACAGTCAGAATCATTT
>SNQJ01S0001775.1:182340-208249 GCA_010110895.2 Picea sitchensis | reverse complement strand
TCTGTATTCTACAATATACTTCAATTTGACGTATCCAATTATCTAACTTCTCAGCATTAACTTCTCCATTGTATATTGGCAATTCAAATTTTATATCAAGCTTTAATGAAGGAATTTGCGAAGGAGTTTTACCATGCCCCTTTTGAGAATTCGGAAGATGTTTCGAACTGGTAGAAGAAGAAGAAGATGATGATGGAGGAGAGGGTGGTGGAGAAGCATCATTCCCTCCATTTCCGTCTGGAGGTTTATCACCACTGCCTCCCTTATGCATGGAAGGGTTGGAGCCTTCACCCTGCGACAATATGTTCCTTTCCATCAAGAACTTCATCATCTCTCTCATCTCCATGACAGCCTTTCTGAGATCTTCCTCTTCGGTAGGAACACGTTCATGACTTTCTGCATGAGCCATGCTTGGTGAATGTCTCTCTGAAACTCGCGGTGAATGAATATGCTTCCTCCTTGTCGGATGAGAACTTGGCTCCACAAGTTGACCTTCTCCTCTTGTGAGTTTCAACCTTGTGAGCATCAAAAACAAAACTTGCAAACAATCAAGTCTTCAAAAGCCAGTGCTCTGATACCAACTTGATCTAAAATTGAAGAAGACTTGAAATACTTGAAATTATTTGCAATGAAAATGTTATGTGTTTAAAGCAAAAGGATCAGTTTGCAACACATAGATTAAAGGATTACTTATGCAAATTACACATAGACAACAGCATAATCAATGAACATAAGCACATAAACACAGCAATTTGATAAAGGAGTTCACCCCTCTCATGGGCTACATCTCCTGGTCCAGCTTCCCATGGATCATTATTATTAATTGCTCAAAGTGCTCAAAAACATGTCTTACAATGCTCAAACTGACAAACCGACTGCTCCAATGGCTTCAGAGCGTTCCAAAACCCCTGTCTGGGCTCTTTTGGCACTTCAATCGGTCGAAAAACGAAGAAGTTAGGCCTCCTGAAAGTCTCCCTCTTCAAGCTTGTTGTCTCTACATCTACAAATTGCACCCTTCTTGTTTGAACCTGGCTCACACGCAATTTAAAGCGTGAAAACCCAGCACCGGGCGCAACCGCGCCAACGGTGCAAACCGTAGGACGGTTAAAGACGCGCCAACCCCTAACCGCCTAGGCACCTGGGCATATGGCGAGTCATGTGACCGCGCGAATGGCAAAAGTAGTTAATTCGTTACAACGGGTATAACTTCCCCGCGCTCCGGTCATATGGAAAACCACGGGCTATATAGAATAACCCCCCACGTGTTATACACAATGGTATAGTTTAAAACATGGATTACATGGTATAAATTTTGGGCAAATGTAATACAAATGCGCGCGGGTAATATTACAATGGGTCATATGTTGTGTAATAAAACCATGGGTCGGGGCTAGGCCCCAGCCCGACCCCCCTCCGTTTTAAACATTAAACAAACATAAATATGTTTGACACCACATAGATAACAAGAACCATGTGGCGGCACATTGGTCAGCGGAGGTTTGTGAAGGCTTTACATAGTGGGGGAGGTCCGGGGGTCGAACCCCGCGGACTCCCATAATTTTACATACAACCATAAACCAAACAACGAGTGACATGTGGCGCCCACGGATTGGGCCACGTGTCCTCATACCATTTGCCACCAAAGGACACATGTCACTTCCCGATTCGATAGTTGCCAACCAACATTTGCTTGCCACATCATCACCTGACGCGTCATCGTACGGTATGTATGGCCCTGCCACGTCAGACTGTACGGACTGTACAGTCAGCATCATTTTTTTTGCCTGTTTGACTTGAAGAACAGATCACTATATCTCTCGCTCCCGACGTCCGTTTGAGACGAAACGAGTTGCATTGGGTTCGCAACGACGAGGCCTATGCACTCGTCCAGTTTGAAGCGATTCTGAGCACTTTGAATTTTTGAGCAAAATTTGATCCCCTGATCATATAGTGCTCTACCTTGGGTGCTATCATGAATCTAGAAATGAAGCTCATAGAAAAAATTGAATCAAGTCTAGTGGTTGTAAGATATATCAAGCTAACCACTAGTTGCTTATATACTGACTCATTAACCACCTTAGAGTTAGTATTAGCTGAAAGTTTTAGCCCTTTCTCCATAGGTGTAGACGATATTTTACAAGTTGTCATTTTGAACCTGTCAAGAAAACTCCTAGCATATTTGTTTGTGAGACAAAAATGTTGCTACATGTTTTCCAAACTTCTACACCTAAACAATAATGTAGGAGGCATAAATCAGTCATGTCAAAAATTTTGCTCATATTGGATTTGATATGTTTTATCACTACGTGTAATAATGATATCATCTACATATATGACCAGAAGAATGATATCATTACCAACTCTTTTGACATACATATTGGAATATAAAGGACTTCATTGGAACCCTTTTTCATCCAAGTATATGTTAATCTTGATGTAACATGCCCTGGGTGCTTGCTTCGGACCATATAGAGCCTTCTTTAGTCTACAGACCAAATTCTCCTTCCCTGAAACCTGGAAACCATGTGGTTGATACATGTATACCTATTCCTACAAATCATCATTGAGGAAGGCACTCTTCACATCCATATGATGGACCTTCCAGCCAAACTCTATTGTTATGGCTAGAACAAGTTGGATGGTGCTCATCTTTGTTGTAGGGGAAAAGGTCTCCTCATAGTCAATTCCTTCTCAATGAGAGAACCTTTTTGCAACCAATTTTGCTTTGTACTTCTCAAATGTACCATTTTCTTTGTACTTGACCTTGTACACCCATTTGCAACAAATGGGTTTCTTCCCTCGTGGAAGAGTTGTGAGGTACCAAGTTTGATTTTTCATCAAACTTTCATGTTCGGTTGTCGTGGATTTTTCCCATTCAGGTCTCCCTTTTGCCTCCTCAAACAACTATGGTTCATATATTACCTAAACATTAGCCATGAGAGAAAAATTGACCATGTTTAGTTTATGTTTCCTCTTGATGATCGACCCTCAATCATTTCACTTATCTAAACATATCTAATGGTGTTGTGCCACCACTTGGGTCTCTTCTTGGTATTTTCATCATCTTCACATGTATTTGTGTCATCTGAATGCTCTATGTCATCTAAATGTTGATTCAGGCTATCTGCATAAAAAATTACTGGCCTATAAGACTCATGCTCAGAATCTTCCCCCCCTTCAATTGGAGTTGCCTAAATCTTGACACCTTAATCCTTATTGGTATAACCCTAATTTTCACTAGACATGCTTACCTGGCATCAGACCATCTCAGATTCCTTCTTTGCCAAAACACTACTGAACAACTCTTCTTAAAAACCCCTTTTATAAAGGCCCACGCGCCTTGCTCCATTATTGCACACGTGTACATGCTAGTTGACCCAAGACAGCCCGTGTGTACCTACAAAAGCACGAAAAAAGAAAAGTTGTTGACGAAAAACACAACTTTGGGTAAGTTAACTAAAAATTTTAGCCATGCATGGCTGGTCATTCGAACAAATACCTAGCTCCTTCTAACCTATAAAATAAGGGGTAGGGGTCCCATTTGAAAGGAGGAAAATCATAGTAAATAAACTATATCTGATTGAGCATTCCCTTTGTCCCAACCTTTAGCCATCCTTGTGCAAAGAGAAGTATAGAGAAAAGCAGTTGGAAGACAGTGAAAGAAGAGCCCAAGACCAAGATCGAGGAGCAGTAGACGACTTTATCATTGTAAGGTATCATTGTGAAGTTAATAAAAGAATTGCTTTTCCCATCTCGCCATATGAGATTGTCATTATTTGAATATTGATTGTATGATTGATTAAATCTCTAACCCATTAGTTCATAGATCAAATGCATTTGGAGTTCTTTGTTTGTCTTTTGTGAATGCAGGTCAGCATTGGGAGGAGAGCTACAGTCAAAGAACGACCAAGTGTAAAAAGGGATCGACATCAAACACAAAAAATAAGGTATGTCAACTTAATCTCTTGAGCCTTGTATTTACATATGAGTGATGGGGGTTTTGGCATGGGATGATGGTAAGAAGTAAGAATCTTTAGGTCATTTCTACGTGCATGATAAAAACCCTTAGTGCTAGTCCGTAGGAGGGATTTCCCACGCACAACAGAATTGGTGACCATACTGGGGATCTCTCAGGTTTTCTAGGGATACTTGTTGGGTATTTTTAATTGGTTTTACTACCCTTTTTTGAGTTTCTACAAGAGTCTGAGCTAGTAGGGATTCTGGTCTTCCATACCAATATTCGTTGTTTTCTTTGCTTGGATGATTTTTATTTTACGGAAGTCACAGAGGTACACACAGCCTGTATAAGGCCTGCATGCGTGTACCCACGCCCTACCTTCATACAACCCACGTGCACACGCTAGCTGATGAAGTGTCAGTCACGTGTCTGAGTTCAAAAAAAAAATTTAGGGAGGCAGTCATCCTCTCCTCTGTCAGAAGTGATCCTTCTCAGGGGTTTTTTGGATCTCATTCTGGTCTTTGTTTTTGCAGTTTGTAGCTTAGGTACCACCTCAAATTGGTTTTGTTCTATGAAATTTTCCTTTAATTGTTTTTCTTTTCTGTCAAAGTAAGTTTCTGAGTCTTCAAGGGACTCTGGTTCTCAATACCAGTAGTCTATGCTAGTGTTTGATTGCTTGTTTTTTTTCATTTTTGAAGAAATGCAGAGGTACACATGGCCTGTATAAGGCCTACATGTGTGTACATGCGCTCTGACCTTACACAGCTCACGTGCACACGCTGGTTGTTGAACTGTCAGCAGCATGCCTATTGAGAAAAATTTTGTTTAAGGAGAGGCAGTCATCCTCTTCCTTATCAGAGTTATACCTCTCAGGGATTGCCTTGATTTAATCTTGGTCTTTGTCATAGTAGTCAGCAACTTAGGTCTGATTACAGCATAGCTTGCTTTTTCATTCATTAGTTTATTTTAGAATATTTTGTTATTTCTGTTGTGATTGGAAGAAAATAATAATAAAAAAAAACTTAGTTTGTTATATCTCTTTCTTTCCTGCCATTTGCTTTGCATTGTTATTTGAAAAAGAAAAAGAAATTAGCATAGCGTTGTGTTTTCTTCTAATTTTAAAAGCATTTCAAAAAAATATATAATCATTCTTTGCTAGTGTTCATATAAGTTTCATCAATTTTCGTAAGAGTCTTAACAACATCAGTTTCACTACCACACCTTTTGAGTAAATCAAGCCTTAAAAAGAACACTAATTAAAAATAACTAGACTTTTATGTTTGTAGGGTCAACCAACTAGTTTAGGGTTAGGGCCTTGAATTAGGTTGGAGAGGAAACTATTCAAGGCCATTGAATCAAACATTGGAGTCTGAGTTAGGGAGTGTTAAAGTCCAGTATCGTGAAAGTTATTCGGGACCCCCCTCTAACACAGGGGCTAAACACGAGGTCGTGTGTGGAAAGGTAGCGGAGATAACCCCTCCAAAGCCAGAGCAATCATAGTGGAGAACACATATAGAGGGCTTGTCTTGGGATTCCGTCGATTGCATTTGCCACGAATCTTCGTGGGTCTTGAATCCGTTCGAGGTCCTCTATTGTCTTCCGTACCACTTGATTTCGATACCCTTGACAGGTTTGGGGCTTGATACCCTGCTCATTGTGGTCTACCCGATTGTCGACTGTACCCGCATGTACCCGCCTGGTGACTGTTTGCGTGCAGGCAACCTAGTTGCCTATCTTTCTAGGGACTTACACAGGTGACTGCGGGGGTATATCGTGGTACCTAGGGCAGACGTCGGGCCACGCTTTGTAGAGTATACCTGGAGGGTGCTTCCATTTTCGAGTTTCACTTGCACCGGTAAGTTGCTCTAGTGTTGGATGGCGTAACTGTTCTTCCAACTAGTTAGTCATTTGCTTGATTTTCCTTTAGGAAATTTTAGTGTGTGCTCTGTGCTCCTTAGTTTTCCATAGTGAGTCAGTTAGTCAATGGATTTGGGTCTCTGACCTAGGGTGGTAGACCACCCACACCGTCGGTTGAGAGGACTTTTCAGTCTTCCGCTTTGAAACGTGGAGCCGCCTCTTTATAGGCATTGTTTTGATAACACTGGTTCTTCAGAGTCAGTGTGTGAGACTTTTACGGACTTGAACGATCCTGCAAAGGGAGAACTTGTGCATAAGATATTCATGGCTAAAGTTCTCGATGATACCAACCAAGGACCCCCTTCACAAGGGGATTCTTGTGCTTTTCCTTTCTTCGGAAACGTTGGTGTCCCTTTGATGGCCACTTTGTACATTCCTGGGTTGAATGTGGGATTACCGGTTTGGTTGGGTACCATTCCAAATGTCCCAAATGCTCTTGATGCTTCTTAGTTACACACTTTATGTCATGGTTCCTGGGTTGAATGTGGGATTACCGGTTTGGTTGGGTACCATTCCAAATGTCCCAAATGCTCTTGATGCTTCTTAGTTACACACTTTATGTCATGGGCACCCTGTTGATGTTTCTTCGTCAGCAAAGTCTTCTCCTCCTCCTTCTCCCGCCTCTGGTGAAAGTACAATTACTAGTAACCGGAAGTCTAAACAAAATAGAAAGAGGAAGAATAGGAAGAAGAAATCACCAACCTCTGCGAGTCATGTTGGAGATAGGTCGACAACCTCTGCAAGTCACGTTGAAGACCAGCACCCAGCCTCTACAAGTTATGACGGGGGCACACACCCACCCTCTGCAAGTCATGCTGGGGGGAAAAGTCCAGTCACTGCTAGTCATACTAGTAATAGGTCTGTAGCCTCTGCAAGTCATGTTATCGACCCATCACTAACCTATGCAAGTCATGTTGGAGATGTGCAACCAACCACTGCTAGTCATGTTGGGGGAATTAATTATGTTGAGAAACCTAGATGGATAGGACGTAAGCCTAAGTTCCCTTGTAAGCTTTGCAAGGGAGATCACCTTACTCATTTGTGCCCTAGCATTCCAAAGGTACAAAGATTGTGGTCCCTGTCTCTAAGCTCTTCTCATTCTGAGTCTTTTGAGGTTTCCTCGCAGTCTATTCAACCATTGGTTGAGAAAGTGGTCATGTCAATGTAGTCATCAGTTGATCCCACTCCTCGTTTGGGGGGTGAGGTGCCTTTAAACCTTGTAGTCTCTTAGCCTATTCAGCCATTGGTTGAGAAAGTGGTCATGCCGATGTAGTCATCGGTTGATCCCACTCCTCTTTTGGGGGGTGAGGTGCCTTTAGACCATGTAGTCTCGTAGCCTATTCAACCATGGGTTGCGAAAGTGGTCATGTCGATGCAGTCATCAACTGATCCCACTCCTATTTTGGGGGGTGAGGTGCCTTTAGACCTTGTAGTCTCTCAGCCTATTCAGCCATTGGTTGCGAAAGTGGTCATGTTGATGCAGTCATCGGCTGATCCCACTCCTCTTTTGGGGGGTGAGGTGTATTTAGACCATGTAGTCTCGCAGCCTATTCAACCATGGGTTGCGAAAGTGGTCATGCTGATGCAGTCATCAGCTGATCCCACTACTATTTTGGGGGGTGAGGTGCCTTTAGACCATGTAGTCTCGCAATCTTTTCAGCCATTGGTTGCGAAAGTGGTCATGCCAATGCAGTCATCGAATGATCCCACTCTTCTTTTGGGGAGTGACGTGTCTACCGACTATGTTTTTAGCATTTATGGTTTAGTATTTTCAAAACAAGGGGGCATTCCGCTCACTCCGAGCACACCCCCTCCAAGCCCTAGGATGGTTTCCTTTGATTGGAATGAGCTTGTTGAGCCTCGTCTTCCTTCCTCTGCACCCTTTCAAATAAGGGTTGAAGTTAATTCAACAAACATTTATCGATGTATTGTGGATGAAGGAGCCTTTGCAAGTATTTTATCCTCCTTGGTTTGGAAAGTCTTGGGTTATCCCAAGCTTGTGTCTGCTTCACATGAGTCGTTGGATTTTGACAGACGTCCTAGTGAATATTTGGGGGTTCTTCCTCAGTTGCTTATCTCGTTAGGTGGGAATATTGTCTCTGTCGATGTTATAGTGGTGCAAGGCCCGTTAGATTTCAATATGCTTCTCGGGCGTGATTATGTATATGCTATGAACGTTGTGGTATCTACGCTCTTCCGGGTGATGCACTTCCCTCACAATGGAAGCATTGTCACTATTGACCAGCTGGCATCTGATAATCACCATCCTAATTCAGCGTTAGTTCAAGATACCCCTTTATATGTTCCTAGTATTCGTGTAGACTCCACCCGGCCACAGGTTAATTATGTGGCATCTTATCCTCGGTGTTCAATTGCTTATGAGAAGGAACCTGTGCAATCATGTTTTCCTTCTCGAGACTTGGAATCAGTAATTGATCCATTGGTGTATCCAATGGGGGCATGGGAGCCCTTGCTTCCCCCTCTTGGTCCAAGTGGGCTTGAGTATCCTTCAAAGTCTGATCTCGTTGTTAGTAGATCCTCAAGCCCTCGTGATCGTGATTCTTCGTTGATAGACTCTGCCAGTCCTAGTGAAAACCTCCATCGCCATATGGAGTATGGTCAGTTTACTTCACCCTTTGGGATTGTCAACCCTCGTTTGCATGATTTCTCAGATTTTGAATTGCCTTCCAATGAGGCTATCCTTGAAGCCATGACTACGGTTTCTATACCGCAGGAGGACTTACACCATGGTTTGTGTTTTCTTCCCTTTTATGAGACTTCCCAAGTTGACTATCGAAGAGACTCTTGGTCTGAGCCTAGCAACGGGCTCTACCTGAACCAGTTTCATACATGAGTCGTATCCCCCACGGGTCTTCTTTTAATCCATTTTCAGACCCTCTAAACGTGAAAATATTGCCAAGCGATCTTGTTGACCTTCATGCTCGCTTAACTGAAATTTGAAGTCACGTCTGTCCGGCGGTAGTTTACCCCTTTTTCGGTCCGAATGGTCAATTGTACGAACAAAGGTATACTCTAGGAGCCTCGGTTCTCTAGAAGAGTACTCTCAGGTATAATTTTAACCCTTTTTCGAGCCTGAGGGACTAAATTTACGAAAAAGGAACCCCCATGGAGTCCATAGTTAAGCTCTTTTCAGAGTCCCTAAAATTGAAAAGATCTTTGAGTGACCTTATTCTTTCACACTCGTTAAAATGGTGCAGAAGAACATTCCTGACGGAGTCCATAGTTAAGTTTTTTTCAGACTCCTTAAAAATGAAAAAATTGCCGAGTGATCTTGTCTTTATCACACTCATTAAAATGGTTTTGAATAGACGTCTTGTCAGTGCTAGTTTACCCCTTTTTTGAACCGACTAGACTACCTTCGAAAAAGGTACCCCATTGGAGTCTCCTTTTACGTTTTTTCAGACTCTCTAAATATGAAAAACCATCGAGCTTACCTTCTCTGGGCTCGTAAAACCTACATCGAAGGACGTTACCATTGTGTGTCTCAGTAATCGCATCTGCATACCTGCGTTTCTGGTCTAATGTCTGCTCCATGTTGCTCTCAACTAAACCATCTGAAGCATGCCTTATACGCAAGCCCTGTAGCACTTTGCCTCTGTGTCCTGACACCTTTGGCCCCAGGAGGGATTTTTCCCAAGTGTCCTTACTTTGAACATCAGTCTTGTCCTTATGCCTCGAACTTGTATGTTTGTAGCACTCATCCCTCCTTTGTAACGTAACATTCTTTTATTCTTTTTTCAAAATTATTGAAAAAGACAAAAAAAAAAATCAAATATACCCCAAAAAGAGGAAGGGAAAAGTATTTTCTTTGTATTGGCAACACAATGAGTCGCCCTTAGATAAAGCACATATTTTTGTTTGTTCGTCAAACCCTGGGATTTAATATGACCTTAGGAAGTTGCTCTTGCTACATTGAGTTGTGTCCTCCTCCGTTTGGTTATTCTTCCAAACATATGGAGAGTTTGCGTTGCCTCCTGCCTCGTAAACTTATGTTAATACCATGTTGCCTGAATCTCATCTTTTGTCGTGCTATTATCCAAGGGAAGTTTTTCTAAGCCTGAGTCGGACCCTCTGCAGTTTGTCTCTTTCCCTCATGCCCGACCATCCTCAAATTCCAATCAAGTCTTTGTTCGAAATCAATGAATCCTTCAGTCTGATCATCAAGATTCTCTAGTCCATGACCGACGAGTTGTTGAAGACCTGTGGGTAGTGAAGTCGTACACTCATATTACACTCCTACCCGAGTTTTGAAGATTTTGAAGTTGTTGCTCGAGCTCTGAAGACCTCATCTCCATCCATCAGGCCTTATCAACTTCTAGAAGATGGATACTCTACATGTATATCTTTTTTATTTCGAGATGTAGCTCCATTGTGTATTGCTCGCGGCTACACTTTATGAAGTTATATGACATGGATCTACAGTGTATTTGATTGGTAGCCATGATTTTATTTCATCCCGAGCATGGGTATGCCCGCCTCAGTGAGACAATTATTATTTTGCAGAAGGCACCTCTCGATTTCTGGTCCCTAGGCTCACTTGTTTGGAACGTTGGTGAAGATTGTTAATGTATTTCTGCCATCAGATGCTCTTATGACCTCACACGTTAGGGGGCATCTGTTATAACCCTAATTTTCACCAGACATGCTTACCTAGCATCGGGCCATCTCAGATTCCTTCTTTGCCAAAGCACTACTGAACAACTCTTCTTAGAAAACCCTTTTATAAAGGCCCACGCGCCTTGCTCCATTATTGCACGCGTGTACACGCTAGCTGACCCAGGATAGCCCACGTGTACCTAAAAAAGCATGAAAAAAGGAAAGTTGTTGATGGAACACACATCTTTGGGTAAGTTAACTAAACCTTGCATCCATGCATTGCTGGTCATTCAACCAAATACCTAGCTCCTTCTAACCTATAAAAGAAGGGGTAGGGGTCCCATTTGAAAGGAGGAAAATCATAGTAAAGAAACTATACTCGATTGAGCATTCCCTTTGTCCCAACCTTTAGCCATCCTTGTGCAAAGAGAAGTATAGAGCAAAGCAGTTGGAAGACAGTGGAAGAAGAGCCCAGGACCAGGATCGAGGAACAGTAGCCGACTTTATCATTGTAAGGTATCATTGTGAAGTTAATAAAAGAATTGCTTTTCCCGTTCTGCCATATGAGATTGTCATTATTTGAATATTGATTGTATGATTGATTAAATATCTAACCCATTAGTTCATTGATCAAATGCATGTGGAGTTCTTTGTTTGTCTTTTGTGAATGCAGGTCAACATTGGAAGGAGAGCTGCAGTCAAAGAACGACCAAGTGTGAAAAGGGATCAACATCAAACATGAAAAATAAAGTACGTCAACTTAATCTCTTGAGCCTTGTATTTACATATGAGTGATGGGGTTTTTGGCATGGGATGATGGTAAGAAGTAAGAATCTTTAGGTCATTTCTGCATGCATGATAAAAACCCTTAGTGCTAGTCTGTAGGAGGGATTTCCTACCTACAGCACTTATCCATCACCAGTTGCTCAATAATTTTTAATCCGGGAGAAGTGTGGAAAGGTCCAACTTCCTCGTCAACAACAACATCGCTACTAAAGCTCACCTTATTGGTGTCAATATCAACCAAACCGTAGGCTTTAAGATTTTCATTGTACCATATGATCATCATATTTTTTCTCTTTGGATCTAACTTAATTCACTTTTCATCTGGAATCCAAGTGTAGGAAGTAGAACAAAATACTTTGAGATGACTGACTTTGGGATTTCTTCTAGACCATGCTTCCTCTAGAGTCTTTTGCTTCACCACCATTGTTGGAGATCTATTTAACAAGTATACTATTGTGAACATCATCTCAGCCCAAAACCTGTTTTTAACACACTTGTTCTGCAACATACACTTGGCCATCTATGTGATAGTGTGTTTCTACCTTTCAACCACTCCATTATATTGTGGAGTGTAAGGTGTAGTGAATTGTCTTTTGATCCCATGTTTAGCACAAAAGTTATTAAATTATTTAGAACATAATTCACCACCATTATCATACCTAAGAGAGGTAATGTGACAACCTGTCTCTTTTTCTAATAAGGCTTTGAAGTTTTGAAATTTATTAAACACGTCGAATTTTAGTTTCAAAAAATACAACCACATTTTCCTACTATAATCATCAATAAACATAAGGAAATACTTGGAAATGGTGATTGATGTCGTGTTCATTGGTCCACAAATGTCTATATGAACCAGTTGAAGGACTCTTCTTGCTCTCCACACTTGTCCTTCATCAAATGGAGCTTTGTGATGCTTCCTTGCCTGGAAATCTCCAAAAACTCCCTCGATTTGTTCTTGAATGTTTGGAAGTCCATCTACCAGATTCTCTCGTTCCAACTAAGAGAGGTAGGTCAAGTTGAGGTTCCCATACCTCTGATTCCATAATGTATTGATATCTGGTGCACTCTTCGTTGTTAGTGCATGCTCTATGGCCTGTCAAATATCCATCAGTCTTAACAATCTATGGTCCTTAACATCAAGAGCAACAGTCTTCTTGGTCTCCTTGTCAACTATGTAGTACTTTTGATTGCTAAAGTCGGCATCTAGTTGGGGGTTGTGCCGTATAATTTGACTAATTGAAAGAAAATTAAGCTCCATACCTAGAACACAGTATACATTGAGGAATATTAGCATTTTTCCTCCAAATGAAATCTACACATTTCCTTTGCCAACGACTACATACTCCTCACCACCATCAAATATCATTGAATCCTTGGAAGAACAAGGCATGTACTCTGTCAACTAGTCCTACATGTTGGTGAAATGATGTGATGTGCCTAAATCAATGAACCAAGCAGATGACCTGGGTTGATATGCTTGTGTTGTGGCCATAAATGCATAGAAGGTCGATTCCTTCTCCTTTGTATGCTCTGCGAAATGAACCCGTTGTCGAGTCCCTCCCTAGTTGGTTTTATGGTCAGCCAACATCTTTCTGTAGTGCTTCTTCATATGGCCCTCCTTGCCACAATAATGGCATTTGATGGGCTTATGATCTTTGGTGACATCCTCACCACTGCTTTGTCCTGCCTTCTTGGCCCATTTACCTTTTCCCTTTAATTTGGTAGTAAAGGCCTACTGAGAACCCTCTATCTCATGGCTACTACCAAATTGTTTCTTCCATCTATCCTGCTGCAATATCTTATTGCAAATCTTATCAAACTTCATGTCAACATTCATGGAAGTGATGTTTAGGGTCTCAATAAAGTTCTTGTAATCATGTGGTAAACTTTTCAGTGTGATTACCACCATGTCTTCCTCCTCCATATTTCGATCAATGGCTATCAATTGTTATCGGATATCTTTGATATTGAGAAAATGCTCTTGGAGGGATGCATGCTCATCCTTCATCATCGAAAACAACATGTTATTCCGGAAGAAACTTTGTCTTTGTCTGATGTCTCATGCAAAATTTTCAAATGTGTCCGGATCACTGATGAAGTCTTACCTGTTTGGACCTATGTAAGCATCTCATCTATCACAGACAACTTAATCAACATCACGGCTTCTTTGTCTTTCTCATCAAACTTATTCTGGTCTTTACCTGCAACGTTAGGTTAGGTAAGTTTACCAAGGATAATATTCGCCAGGCACCTATACTAAAAAATGGTCAACATCCACTGCTTCCATGTGTTGTAGTTCTTTCCCGTGAACCTTTGACTCCCTTCTATCATAATGTTGGATAAATATTCCATAGGTGAAGGTTAAAAGTAACCCCCAAAAAAGCAGAGCAATATTGTGAAAAACTAGCATATTTATAATAAATTTTCCCCAAAACCACGCAGATCTAGGAAAATATAGTTTTAGTGAAACCCTTTTGGTTATTCTATGTGCTATGCTAGCAATCCCTTGATTCATCTCTGCCAACAATGGTTCCTAGGTATTAATGCTCACATGGAATTTATGGCACCTAGACTATTGAAGTTGCAAGAGTGGAAACCTTGTCTTTCAAAGGCCCAAGACTCTTGATACAACTTCGAAAATACTAACGTCACAAGAGTGGAAACCTTGTCTTTCAAAGGCTCACGACTCTTGATACGGCTTCGAAAATACTGAAGTCACAAGAGTGGAAACCTTGTCTTTTGAAGGTCTAAGACTCTTTATACAACTTCTAGAATGTTGGGCTCTGATACCATATTACGAAAATCGAACACATAAAGAAACCAAGATAACTCCAAAGAGTTCTTCGTATTGTGTATTAATGAGAAAGTGAAATATTTCTTATATAAGGTTACAATCAAGTCGATTCAATCCACTTTATGAATGTGAGATAGACCGAGAAACACACTAAAGTGAAATAAGACATAAAAGAATAAAATAATATAAAGTCGAGTTGACTTTATTAATGCCTAAGTCTAATATCTAATTGGCCATTATAAGTTAATATTTACTTTAACACATAAAAATCTACCCTCTAATAATTAAAACCATGAAATACATGTTCTATTATCTTCCCCAAGTGACTACATGATTAGTGGTGACCAATTTCCTCATCTTTAGCATGCTAAATCTACCACGTGAATCTACAAATACTTTGCACCGTTAACTCGAATTTCCTCCAACTTGTAGTTTACGTAACCAAAGCATAAGATATTGAATTAATATATTATCACAACTTGTTCACAAATAAGCCATTATTCATAAGTAAATACAAAATACACATTTCTCCTAATGTTAATAAGATTTTTAATTGAAATATTGAAGAAATGCAATGGAAAACACCTTTCGCCAAAATTATGTTTTTAAGCATCAAGATGAATAAATATGGGGTTATGGGTAAGTAAAAATATATATAAAGGATGACGAAAATATGACAATTTTGAGGCCCATCATCTCCCCCCGATTGAAGATGTTTCATGTCCTCATGCAACCTTGTACCCATGTACCTATCCTTCAAGCTGTAAAAACCCATACTGAATAATGCTTCCATTTTTCCAATGCATAGTAACCTAGTCTGATGTTAATAGTTTTCACTCTATCTTATTCCACAAAACATTCTGCTGATGAAATATACCAAAATTTTTCCTATAAGTATCTTGAATTCACATCAAATAATGGCTGACCCATTTTTCAAAACCTTCATTTCACAATGGTGGATCATCTTGAACACATATCATCATTATGTTAGGTATGCATGAATAAGAAATTCATTATAACAAAAGTAATCAATCCATATAATGGTATCTTGTCCATGGACATCTTAAGCATTTTTGGAGGTCATGTTTATGATTTGTGACAACTTTCAATTTACAAACATCAATTTCAACAGATCTACAACAACCCGTCGATGGCTCTGTAGCAAAACCTAAAGGTCTGATAAATGGTTGATTTCTCTCAAAGAAAGTATGATCTAGGTAGTTGAGATTTTTTTATAAGCATGTTTGTCCTAATGCAAATCTTATCTCCACCAAAAATCACGAATTCCTAGTTCACAAATCCTTTGATATGGGATTCGCAACCAACCCATAGAGTTTCTGCAGCAATCCTGTAAATAGAATCCAATGTTTCCAAAGGTAGTTACACATTTTTTTGGGGTGTTGCCTTGGTTGTTTTTAGAACAATTGTTGTCATCAAAATCTTATGTATACTTAGGGATTACAGATTTAGTATAAACTTGAAGAAGAATTGCTTCTACAGTAGCTTGTCCTACTACAAGTTCTTGTGGGATAACATCTCCTTCTTTCTTGAATAGTCCCAAAAATCTACTATGCTACTTCATTTCCTGCTACTAGTTCTTGAGTGGCAGCAACATGTTTTTTTTTTTATAATAAGAATGAAACTAATACTTATATAAAAGAACAACTCTTACAATCCAAGATGAGAGAGGGATCATTTATTCTCAAACATCTTTTTTATACATGTGCTTGCTTTAAAATAGAAATAACAAATGTATGCATACAAATCCACTTGAGAATTAATGAATCTCAAGTGGTTACAACCATTTTACAATTTATAGAATATAAAAATGATTTCCAACATTCTTGTCAAATCCCAACGGATTTTCAAAGGTCTTTTATTGTCAAATTCGTATTAATCTATGTGAGTTATAACAACTTACCCAAAATATGTGCAAAATAGGTATTAATGGTGTTGGGATCCCTGGATCCATGGCATATAGATCATAGATCTCTAAATATGTAATAAAAATGAGTATACATACGTGGGCACATAAAAATCTACCCTCCAATAATTAAAACCATGAAATACATGCTTTATTATCTTCCCCAAGTGGCTACATGATTGTTGGTGGCCAATTTCCTCATTCATAGCATGCTAAATCTGCAACACATGGATCTACAAATAATTTGCACCATTAACTTGAATTTCCTCCAACTTGTAGCTTGCGGACCCATGGTATGAGATCTTGAATTAATATCCTATTACAACTTGTCCACAAATAAGCCATTATTCATAAGTAAATACAAAATATGCATTTCTCCTAATGTTAATCATATTTTTAATTTAAATACTAAAGAAATGCAATAGAAAACACCTTACGCAAAAATTGTAGTTTTAAGCATCAAGATGAATAAATATGGTGTTATGGGTAAGTAAAAAGATATATAAAGGATGACGAAAAGATGACAATTATGAGGCTCGTCGGCCCTCACAAGAAAGGCCAACCTGATATGAAGACTAAATACAAAAGAGCTTCTTTGAAATCCTACAACATAAGTTTTCTTCTCCAAATATTCCCCCTTTCCTCCCTTGGAATGACTTCCTTTTATAGATTGATGGAAGAGGTTAGGGGATGCATCTAGATCTCTAGAACTTAATGAACTCTGAGTCTAGTATGAGTTCCCAAGCTCATCATGCAAGATTGGCAACTCACCTAGTGTTGATATCCTCAAAACTCATCAAAGCTAGAAGGTTATAGGGGTGGTCATGGGTTGTGAATGGTATAGCCAAAGACTGGTTGCATCCTGCTAGTAGTGCAACATACGATCATTCATGCCTTGCTAGGCATGCAAGGCATGACCTCCCTCAAAAACCGATAAATCCAAGGTATAAGAGTATGTCTCAACATGACAACATCAGTAGGTCCTCCATGTGTCTCTAGGGTGGAAAATAGAGCTATAACAAGCATGAACAAAAGGAAGGAAAAGGTAAAGCTCCTAAATCTTCTCATTCTATTATTGATCATTGCAATATTAACATAAATAAAGATTGTTCAAAACTTCATTTTCTTCTTAAAGAAATGCCTAGTTGCTTGACAATAGTGTTACTTGCCAGATGAAATTTCAGAGATATTTCTTTGAAGGATTGAATGACAATGTAGATGGTGCAATAAACTTTGCAAATGGTTTCAGTCTTAAAACTACAAGAATTGGCACCATTAGGCTCAAATTGTCTAGATTCCCATATTTTCTTTTGCATGGAGGAACTTGTTGTCTCTTGTGCACATTTGATAGCAAGGGATTTATATTCACATGTTTGATGGAAAAGTTGAAATAAGGAGGTCTTTCGAAAGCATGGTCATCATGATAGGATGGGAGGATGACAGATTGTTGAAGCTGAAAGGGACATTTATGCGGGCACAAAATTCTACATACCTTTCTCACCATCATGAAGGTACATTGTCTTATAGTCTTTTGTGGCATGCTATATTTGGGCACATCAATTATGATAGTCTTCATTTGTTGAAGAAAAATGGTGTTTCTAATTTGCGTGACATTCCAAGGAACATGAATCGATGTGAGGCATTTATCCTTGGTAATCACAACAAACAACCTTTTCATGATCCCACTTCAAGAGCAAGCATAAACATAGAGTTGATACACTCTTATTTGTGTGGCTCTATGCTTGTTCCATCTACCTTTGGTAATAAATATATCATGACTTTTATTGATGACTACACTAGGATGTATTGGGTTTATTTGTTGAAACATAAATCTCAATCATTTGAAACATTTAAAAATTTTCTTATATGGATTGAAAATAAATCTGAATCTCACATTGGCACTCTTCGTATCGATAATAGAAGGGAATACACTTCAAATGAGTTTGAAATCTATCTTCACCAACATGGGATCAAGCATCAAATCATTGTTCCATACAATCCTTAGCAGACTGGTGTAGTAGAAAGAATGAACATGACACTCTTGAATATGGTACATTCAATATTGTTTTTCAAGAATGTGAGGCTGATGTTTTGGGATGATACAATTTTATGTGCAGTATATGTGAGATACAAGACTCCACCTCATTCTCTTGAGAACAAGAATCCTTGTGAAATGTGGTATGACCACACTCCTTTGGTGACGCATCTCAAGGTATTTGGTTCCACCTGTTATGCCTTAATTCCTAAGGAGCAAAGAAACAAACTTGGTGCAAGGAGTCGAAAGTGAATCTTCTTGGGGTACTCAAATACCACTAAGACATATAATTTTTATGATGAGGTGAATAAAAATTTCATTCTTTCCAAAGATGTGTTTTTTCTTGAATCCACCAAGAATAAAAAAACTATTGAGTGGTAATTGTTGATTAAGGTTGGTTGTCATTGATGTCAACCCTTGAAGAAAGACCCGTAGCACAAAGGTTTGGGTAATGGACCCAATATTGTTTGATGTAAATATGACTCATTATTGTTTTTTCATTGTTGATAAGAAGTAAATATGAAATATAAGGATATAGACACAAAGTGAATCTACTATGGTAAAAACCCTCACAGGGAAGACACTTGTAAGATGAAAGAACCCATGTTTAATTGTGGAATAATAGAGATGAAAGAAAGAAAATTTGTCAAGGAAAATATCCTAGATGGATAGTGTTTGTCATGTACATTTACTAGGTGGTATGTGGAGCGTCACATAAATCCTCAGGTTAGAGAGTTATGGTCATGAGAAGTTGGGAGACCCAGGTTTGGGTAATGGACTAGTTTGTTTGATGGAGTAGAGTAGTATTATATTTTCAGATAATACTATGCTGTATGGATAGTACATGTCATGCAATTCATTGAGTATGCTTAGAGCGCCACATACTCCCTCACAGTTTGAGAGTTATGGCCTTGAAGTTGGAGGACCCTCATATGTCATCCTAGAAACCCAAAAGGTCAAAGTAATCAAAGTGGTTTTAAGAGATTTTTATAAGCATTACATAATAAAATTGAAGTGGAAATGGAGTGTGTTATAATTCAAAGTGAATACAAAATAAATTATTTAGATAATAAATTTAATGGAGAGAAATTAGAAGTGGACTAACCCTAAAATAAGAAAAGTAGACAAGTGATGACCTAGAGATGTTTAAGGGAGCTACTTGGAGAGTATAAACTAGAGGCAAGGCTCTCTAATTTTAATCACCTTGAGAATATTGAATATCTATATATGTTTGAGGTAATAAAGATATCTAAACCATAGTGCAGGTGGAGTGAAAAAGAGGCCAATTCAAGGAAGGGATAAAATTTACGATCTTGGTGTTTTCTAGGGTGTGTTGTTTGCAGTTCATCTCACCATTTTTGCTATAACATTTTTTCTATATTGACTCAGACAGGTGAAATTTCTATGCAAGTGAAAATGGCAGAATATGCGTGGTGAAATTGAAACGTGGGTTCTGTTTCTAGAGTTACACTCCATGGAAAATAGGGTTTGTGGCCGGAGTCCACAAAACTAGTCAAATGTCAGTGTTTGGGTAAAAATGTCATAACATTCATAAACGATTCAAATTGGGTGGGACCAAATGTGTTGGTTGAGTGGACGTTCTTTGGTATGATGTGTAACAGTTTCAGATCAATTCATCAAATGTGTACTGTGTGGGAGCCGCATACTACAGGTTGCTCTCTAGAATGGCTTGATTGACAAGGTATGCCATTTTTTGCTATAACTCCTTTTCTGAGAGGGTTCCAAGTAGTGACACTTGGAGAAATTACACAAAAATTACATTGAAAGAACATTGTATATCAGTTTTAGATCTTTATACACATACTTTTTCAAAGTTATGATTGCACTTCAAGTTAGGGTTGTTAGCTAATCAAAACTAGGCATGTGAGACTAAAGAAAGTTTGGTAGAAAATGCTAGTCTCTTATTTTTTAAAGTTAAGGAATGTTTAAAGGAATGTGATCCTTATGCACCAGGTCTATTATGGGGCTGCGAATGCATATTTGGATGATGGGGGAGGTGTTGAGGGGCTTTTGGTTTGTGGTACATGTTGGTACATGGTTGAGGACAAGAGTAGTTGATGAGTTGGTACATACATGAGGTGTATAGTTGATGATGTTGGTACATATTGATAGGACCATAGTTGATGAGTGGTTGACACATGATTGAGGTACATGCCGGTACATGGTTGGGTGCTTGTTTATAGTGCAGGTTGATTACAGGTTGGTGCATGGTTGATGCACTTGTTTATAGTACATGTTGATTGAGGTTGATGCATGGTTCAGATTTATTAGATACAGGTTCTGTTGGTATATCTCACAGTGATAATGTGACAATGGATTTCCATCATTCTACTTCTACTGAGGGTGAAAGGCGAGGCTGGGGCCAGGTGGTTGTAGCCACCTTAGGTTAATGTGGAGGAGGAACATTAGGAGTTGTAACCTCCTTACGATTTATGTAGAAAGTGGGAGTTAGCTTCCCTCGGGTTGTGTCTTGAGAAACTAGGGGGTTAGACCTCCTTCTAGTTGTTGGAAAGTTGTAGCCTGAGAAACTAGGGGGTTGGAGCCTCCTTCTAGTTGCAGCTGGAAAACAAAGGAAGTTGGTGCTTCTAATGAATGTAATTCTTCAAGACATATAAGAAAAATCATTCTGTGGTTTTCTCTCGATTTGGGTTTCCACGTAAAACACGGGTGTACTGTGTATGTGTGTGATTGTTTATTTCTTACTTCTCATTATTGGATAATAATTCTACATTGATATAACATTTGAAGAAAAAGGATTATAATTATGCTATTACTTATTCACCCCCCCTCTCAGTAATCCAACAACTTCATCATCTAGATAGATTCACCCATGTAAAGACATATCACAAGTTTGATGATGAGATTCCACATCTTGAAGGGAGGATCCATGTCTTGGATCAATCTCTAGAACCTCATTTTGAAGTTCCATATTCTCCTAACGTAGAAGATCCAACCACTTCATTAGAATAAGATGTTTAATTGGATAATGTGATTGAGATGATTGAAAGGCTTAACCTCGATGGGAATGCAACAACATCTCAATCAATAGAGAAACTTGGACCATCTTAGAAAGGTCCAAAGTGGCTCATAAAGACACTTGAAAGTGTTCATCCTAATGAGGTTGGAAATACAAGAACCAAAATATCAAAAGATAAGATGATGGAGGTGATGTAGATAATTCAGATTTAGGTGATGTAAACAATATGGATGTTTCATATGATCGTGAATTGAATTTATCTATTGACATTGAGCCAAACTCCTTTGAAGAATTTTCTTCTCGTGATGAGTGGAAAGAAGCCATGTAGAAGGAGTATGATGATCTCGTAAAGAATGGGACATGGAAGTTGGTGGATCCTCCATTTGGAACCAAACCAATTGTCTACAAGTGGGTCTACAAGAGCAAGTACAAATCATATGGCTCACTTAACAAGCATAAGGCAAGGCTTGTGGTGAAAGTATATGCACATAGAGAAGGCATGGACTAGGAGGATATTTTTTCCCCCACAACAAAATGGGCTACCATCCGTGCATTGTTGGCTTTGGTAGTACATGATAGGTGGAAGACTCATCACATGTATGTGAAGACAACCTTCCCAAATGGAGATTTGAAAGAGAATTTCTACATGTCTCAACCAAAAGGATTCGTTGTGAAGGGTCAAGAACATAAGGTATGCAAGCTCATCAAGTCGCTATATGGCCTAAAGCAAGCACCTCACACATGGTATGAAAATCTAACTAAGCATCTTTTGAAGATAAATTTCAAGCATTTTGATCTTGATGATGCAACTTTGTTTGTCAAGAAAGTTGGAAAAAATAATTGAATAAAGGTTTTGAGATGGTAGACATAAGACATATTCACTACTACTTGGGTATTGAAGTAACTCATAATCCAAAGTCTATATTCACCTCCCAAAAGAAGTACATTGGAGAATTATTGAACAAATTTGGCATGGTTGATTGTAATCCTCTCTCTACTCCACTGGAGAAAAATCTGAAGCTAACATCAAAACAAGGGAATGAATTTGAGGATGCAACGAAATATAGACAACTTGTGGGGAGTCTTATCTACCTTACTACTACCAAACCAAATATTCCATTTGTTGTTGGGATCCTTTTTATTTTCATGCAAAAACCTTGTGAAGGGCATTAGTGTGTTGCAAATAAATTTATAAGGTACTTGAAGGGAACTCAAGACTCTAGGATCAAATACTCTAAGGTGGAGGACTTCAAACTAGTTGGACATACAGATTCAGACTTTGATAGGGATAAGGAGAATGGAGGGTCTACTTCAAGATACCTCATGAGTTTTGGATCAACAACTATCTCTTGGAGATCACACAAACAATCTATTCTAGCATATTCCACTGCAAAGGTAGAATATGTGGCTTCTACATAGGCAACAAAGGATATCGTGTGGCTCGGGAAGATACTAGAGGATTTGCAGGAGAAATAGGTGAATGCTACTCCACTCTTCATTGACAACTCTTCTACAATAAAGTTGGCCAAGAATCATAGACTCAATGACCAAACCAAACACATCAACGTGAAGTACCATTTGATCCAACATCGTGTGGAGGCCAAGACCATTTAGTTGATACATTGTTCCACAAGTGAGAAAATTGCAAACATCTTCACCAAAGCGCTTGGAAGAGAAAAGATTGAAAAGTTTAGAAAGATGCTTGGACTTACAAACACCCCTTCGGATTAAGGGGGGAATGTGAAATACCTAATCATTGAGATTATTGTATATTGTAAATATTAATTTAAGAGAAATACGAAGAGTCATTCAAACCTCTTGGAAGATGAAACCGAAGGTCACTTCTAGTTGTATTAATTTATGGCTCACTTTAATAAAATGGAATTCATCCGTGGACTTTCTCATCCATGGCTTGTTGGTATGAATGAATGAAATATTCTCATATTACATGGGACACCACTTGGCTCCAGAAGGAAAACCCAGTGACAATTATATTGCAAAAAAATAGACAATTAAGGATATAAAGAAACAATCTATCAATGTCTTGTGAAATGGGAGGACTTGTCTTTTTGTAAGACAAACTTCAAATTTAAAATATGTAAGCTCAAACTTTAATTTAGGAGATTTGATACATTTGAATTTAACTTTAAATTTTAATTATTATTATCTACTTATGAAATCACATTTACATTTGCCTATTGTTGACTCATAAATTCACCAACCAACCACCAGCTTGCAAATGGTTGCATAGCACAATTTAAAAATTTATATCTTTATCTATAATATATAAATATCTAACTATAGGTGGGCCCCCCTCGGAAGAAAGAAAGGTCATTTACTTCAAATATCCCCTTGGATTGAGTATCACTTGTATGCTAATGTGATTCTATGGGCATATATCATGATTATGTTTCATTTGCAATACAAAGATCAGTCTCACCTACAATTTGCAGTGGTATTGTTGAATTGTTTTACTCATAAAACTTCAGGAAATATTTTATCTTTCCTATAGTCCATTCGTAAATGATATGAAGAGGTCAAAAAAATTATGGAGCAACTCAAGGTTCTTTAGTTTACGGTTGATATGTCTCAGCAACATAAGTTGTCATAAATCTGGTCTCTAGTTGGTTATATGGCGCATTTTAAAAGAAAAAGGGTTCATTTTGCAAACGTTATGCATGGTATATAGTTCATCACATGTATGAAAATTTTGATACTATCCAAATATATCATATTCATATGGTAGTCAATTAATTAACATGAGGATGGCACGTTGAAGTTAAAGGGTATGAAGTTCTTGAACCTAGTGCATGTGGTATAAATCAATGGTGACATCGCATAACACTTGCCACCTTTTTCAACCTTGCTTCTATCATGTGGATTGATATGTTATACATGTCGCGCTATTTTATGGTAATGAATGTGGTTTAATGGAAAATATTTTGGTTGGTAAATTTCGACCATCGTTTCAATTGGCATCAAGTTTTTGTGATGACATGGATATGGGACACGTGATATTGGCATATGTGGCAGTTATGATTTGTAGTTGATGTCAGTGGAAGTATGATCTGGATCGTGAGGTGATTTTTGGAGAACGTGACGCCTCCCATGCATTCAATGCATGGGACACGAACATTATGTTAAATTTGTCACTCTCATTGTGTTTAGCATTTTCATTTTTCCATTTGAGTTTTGAGCTCTGGAAAGAAAAAGTTGTTCAAATACTGGTTGTAACTATCGCAGGCACCAAAACTCTTATTTTTTGAAATAAATACAAGCATTGGAATAAGGTATGCTACCTTAGCTTGTACCCATCAAATGCTTGTTATTATTTGCAGTAATATTTTGGAAAGAGCTCTATTTGATTGTGAATGGGCATGTTGTCTGTTCCTAGACTCATTCTGTAGCATTTACACTCATTATGAAATGTTATGGTTGCATGAACTATTAAATATCTCTGCTTATTTACTTCGTTGGTTCTGTTCTATCCATAATTGTAGATATAGTGTAAAACCCTACCTCTCCTTTCATTATGCTTCTAGTTTGGGTTTAGAAGTAGTCTCCAGGGTTTTTCCTCTAACATATTTTGTTTATAAGTGATGGGTCCCAAATTATTGTCTTGCATTGACATTGTTTGAGTTTCCCTTAAAAAGTTGCCTCGTCAATTGTTTACCCTACTATGAGAATCTTTCATTATGAAATGATGAGTCCTCTAGTCGCATTAGTCCATGATGTTCTGTGTTTTTAAAAGAAGTTGTATCATATATAGATACCCCTTGTTTGGAGCCTGACCTTGTGGGTTTATTGTATCTTTTTCTAGGTCGCACCCCTACATTTCCTTTTCTTAGAAATGTTGTTTCGGTCCAGGGTTAAACTATCTTTAAACAAAATTGAATGCATTCGACCCAGATTCAAACCCACGCATTCAATAACTATCTCATGGCTTTGCTTGCTTGATGTCAAGTAAACTAAGAATTTAATATTATATTGTTGTAAAACCATAGGGTTTTGCACTTTTGCATGTTAAAGAATGTCCAGAATTTGCAAAATGGGTTTTGTATCTCTCCAAACTGAAAATATCAACGCTCTTTTAAGCTTACAATTATATAAAGGGAAGAATATGACTCAGTTTCGATCCCTGGTCATGATTGGATTGAACAACGACCATTTATGTTATACATTTTCTAGCTTCGTTGAATGGATTGTGGATGGTTATCTCTTGAAGTGATGAATTTATAAGGTTAAATCACGTTGTTTTGAACTTGAACTGTTAAGAATTTTTAAATACTTCCTATGGCCAGTTCCTTGATTTCTTACACAGAAAAATGATTCAGAAAATGTTTTAGATTGATATAGCATCAAACGTGTTTTTTTTTTCCAATTTTGAATCTGAATATTTAAGGGGGCATTCTACACTATATCGACCTTCTGATGATAATGGTTTGATTTTAAGGATTCTTTTGAGTATCTGCTTGAAATCAAGGGCTATACATTGCTTGTTTGGAAATGTTAAAGGTGCCCAAATAGTTTTTTATCCTCACTGTTTGAATGAATGGTTATATAGTGGTGATATAAGTTGTGTTCATCCACTGGTTGTTATTAAGAGAAGTGTTGATGGATTATGGTTCATGTGATATGTTTCGAGGGAAAAAAAAATATTCAATAAGAAACAGACTTGATTTTGCCAATTACATTACATTGTTGCACAAATTTTATTTGGCATTTATTTTGACATGGTTGTTTTTTTTTTGTTTGTTAATTTGTGCAGGACCTGCGATTAACCTGTGGCTTGAGAAACCGCGACTCAGGGGCATCTAAGCCGTCAAAATCACCCGGGGATCGCACCCGGCCTGAGCCACACCAACCCTTAACATGGTTGG
>SNQJ01S0001775.1:160597-182290 GCA_010110895.2 Picea sitchensis | reverse complement strand
GGATCGCACCCGGCCTGAGCCACACCAACCCTTAACATGGTTGGATTTTTTGTCCCCGCAGGTTTCGAACCGGTGACTTTAACATCACGGAGTGGCTTAACAACACACTCTGTCACCGACTGTCCTACACCTCGGGGACATTTTGATATGGTTGTTGATGGCTTCTTGAGATTGGAAAAAATAGCAGGCTTATTGTTGAGAATTATATTGTTGTTTCTGCATACAGAACAAAACCCCCTCATATTATCATTTTACATGAGTTTTTCCTTGATTCCCAGATACATGTGCAATTTTAAAATTATCATTTGTTCTTCCCCCTGTTGTAGGAATTTAAATATTCTCTCCATCAGTTTGATATTGGTATTGAGCAACAAAGGCATATTTTGAAAAGATGTACTCCATGATCATTATGTTTAATAGACTTTGCTTGAACTGTTCAGGGCCAATTCCCTCATGCTCTCATTTTTTATAAGTTATTCCTAGCTCCAAATTTCATTTTCATTTTGATTCAAATGTCTCCCCCTGATATATGAGCAATTCCTTGACAGTAAAAGATTAGAAGTGGTGGATATAAGTTTGATACAACATGTACGAAGTGATTGTTGACAAATAGTTGGATTTTGTAGAATGATTAATGATGGATGTAATATTGTTTTTGAACATGTGCCATTATTTTCCCTTGCCATTATTTTATTTTTCATACATTGCAAATCCCATCATATTCCTAAATTATATTGAATTTCCCATGTTCTTAAGTAATAATTACTCAAGTAAGATATTGAAGTGGTTCAAAGTAAAAATGACATTTTGGTTCTCTCTCTCTGTATGTCCTTGGTTGCTTGCATGATTGTTTGTTGTCAATCAGAGCTATTTCCAAATTATGTTTATGAAAATGGTATTTGATGTTTACTTTATATTGTATGCATACTCTAACTTAGTCTTGTACTTATAGATGAGCTTCTTCAACAGAGGAATCACGACAGAGGAAACAGGGGCAGGGGGAGAAGGATAAATGACTTTTTGGGAAACAAAAGACTTCGTTTTTCAATTCATTTTGATGTTGAATCTAAAGAATTCAACCAACTTTTGCAAACAAGTTTCCTAAACCTAGTATGGCAAGGATCCTTTCAACCACATCCTCCACCTGAGAGACCACCTTTCCAACCTCATAATAACATCACATGTATACATGTTCAACCACATGTTTCCCTACCTCCTGAGATTCCAGCTAATGATGGTTGGAATGATGTTGTTAACCCCCCTCAAAATCAAGTTCAAGGATGGCCAACAGTCTCATTGCCATTAGCTCCTCTTCCACCTAAGAAATATGCCCTGCACATTGCATCAAAATCCTCCCATGCTCATTCAACCCAAACATTAGAAAATCTAAAGTCTCAAGCCTAAGACCCAGAGCCTAGCAAATTCAAACAAACTGCCCTTTCTACTAAGTCTGACTAGTCAGTAACTTCCTCACACTCAGTTACCTCTCACTCCCAACACCCCAAGAATGAAGATAAACATATCCTTTTGGAGATATGTGTATGAAAGCATCATCAACAAAAGGTAAAACATCTTTACATACATGTCCAGAGGTCATAAAGGTAGCGAAGTCATAGGGAAGTGAACAAAGGCTAAATGTCTCACATAAGAGATATGACTTATGATTTCATGATGTTATTTTATGATAATTTCACTGTTGAGGACATGCTTATTTATTGTCTAGACAACAATATGTTTTGGACAGATCTGTGATTCATTTTTGGATATTTCATACCAGTATTTTCAGGGCAGCTTGATGATATTTTTATTTTTGATATACTTGCAACAACCTTAGTTTGGAAACAATTGGTATATTTATTTTGAGATATAAATGCATATCTTTTGGGAGTCACATGTATGTTTTGAAATATTTCATGCAAGCTGATTGGGATATGTATTATGTTGATATGTTGGTGATTTTGATACATAATTATTTGATGGAGGAACAAGGGGATATGTCGAAAAATTAAACAAGGAGTTGCTAGGTGGTCCCCACCTATTAGTTAATATTTATTTTACCCTTATCATTATTTATTAATATTTAATTATGAGTTGTCCCTATTTAACTAAAATTAGTTAACAACTTAACTAAAGGGTGGTTGAAACTACTCAAACTACTTTTTGAGAGATAAAAGAAGAATTCGAGGTACAAACAAAGAGAGAGGAGATAGAGACAAAAACTCTGATAAGGTTTGCTCTTGCTCTAGAATGAGATTGCATTACTAATTCATCCATTTCTGAAATACTTAAAGGTTAAAGATTCCTTATTGATAGCAGGTTCTTACTGAAGGTGGTAATAGGGAGGACCAAGAAGCATCAATTATTGACATGTTTATAAGGTTGATCATCCATTTTTGATAGTCAGTAAAATCTTATTGGATTTATGAATTGGTTTTCAGTGCTAATTAGGAATTTTGTGCAGAGTCAAAGCAGTGGAAAATTTTGGCTTGTTGATCCATTTATTTTTTAGTCTTGGTTTTACTTGGGAGGCACCAGTCGTCTCTATGATGATGTAACCTTTGACTTCTAAGTATTTTCTTGGTTCTTACCCATTTTGGGTATGAAAGAATGTATTTGGCAATGATCCATAATTGAATGAATAAAATCACTTGATGGTTTTGAGGTCTCATTTTGGATTATGTGTATGATCTTATTTCATATTTTTTTTGTTTTCATAACTGTTCACCAAACTATTTTATTTCTGATATCTTTTATTTATTTTTCTTTATCATAAATCAATATAAAAAACAACAGTGATCTCAAGAGCATATTTCTTGAAGGTTAATTGATAATTTTGCAAAAAGGATATAAACATAGAGTAACAATCCCAACTATCTTGCCTTAGCCTGGAAAGATTAAAAAATGTTGGTATTAGGACAACTATTCCTTTTCATCAACACCTATGTTGTAGAATTAGTTTATGAAATACAAATTTACACTTTAACTCTTCTCGTTAATTTATGAAACTACATTTGTATCGACCCCCTTGTTATTGTGTTTGATTTTAGTTTGAGTTACAAAATATTAAATGGTTTGTATGCATGCTCCCTCCTTATATGAACTCTATTATTTTATGTTGCGTCTTTTAGCATTTTGCCCTCCATGAAATATTTTGGGTACTTTTGCTTGCAAGATGTATCTTTGTGTGTCTTAAGAAAATTCCTCATTTTCAAATCGGTGTAGATCCATATTAACCCCAAATTTATTAAGCAATGATATGAATAAACAAGTTTTTAATATTATTGTGCTTCATTTTTTGAACTATATAATGCACTTCACTTCTCTTAAATCAATAAGATTATTGAAAAAAAACAAAAACAAAACCTAAACCACAAGCACATAATTTTGAATTAAGAAGCGTTGAGTGGCCTTAAAATTGTCTCATTGGGCAGGGAAGTCCATTATAATGTAAACTTGTAAATGTGTGACCAATAATCAAATGAAAGCATTGAATAGCTTTAAAAGTGACTTATTGGTAGTAGAAGGTAACGATATATAATCAATTACCAAATCAATGTATCAAAAAACTTTAAAATCATTGGTTTAAAGTAAGTATGTTGGCACTATAGACATACCTAGTGAAGTCATGATCTAAGAGGATGATGCTATTGCCTAAGTTTAGGAGGATGATGCTCTTTCCTAAGTTTAGGAGGATGGTTCTCTTGCCCAAGTTTAAAACATTGTAATTAATTATTAAATCAACAAACTCCGACCACTAAGAATGTAAGAATGAGTATGAAATGAATTTCACTCATGCTCATCTATCGAATCTCACTACCCTCATAAATAAACTGCATGCAATCAACAAACGTTAAGCAATAACTTATCTCCTCATAGAGTCCTCTGCGATAAGCATTTCCATCAATACTTTGAAGTGTAGTATCATCAACATCCCAAAAAGCAGAAAGCAAGTCATTCGATATTTTTAACAGAAAAGTTTGTGTACTTCTTCACCATATGACATTTGGAACTCAAATATTAGTTTCTTTCTATCTCATAATGTTTATCACCATTGTAAATCCATATTAACTTCAGATCTATTGGTCGAGAGACATCAAATCCTTCCAAGTGTAAACTCTAATTATTTTACTTCCAAGTGTAAACTTTAATTATTTTATTTAAGGTGGACATTGAAATATTTATTTATGACCTATATTGAAATACTTTTTTATTCTTAATAATTTTTAAATGCCACATGTGAACTCCATGTTGAGCACTAAGAAATTACACATCTCCCTTATACTAAAATGTAGAAAGTGTCTCTCAACACGATCATTGTTTGCATGACACCATATAATCTCTTTATCCCATAATATCCATATTTAATATGATGAAAATGTATGTCTTAATATTTAATATGATGAATATGTATGTTTTTTTTTACAAAAGCGGGTATGGTTTGTATTAAAAAACAGTGGTAATCATTGGCACAAATACAACATTAATTATGTGCCTTGTCCAAAGAGGCAGATTTAGCATTACACATAAGTTATGTATCTTCCTTCCTATCATCCAACTCAATACTGCTAGCTATGTGACCATCTTATTGTCCTTACGTTTCGAATTAGTCAAACACAAGGAGTCCCTTGACTTCTGAGGAGAGCACATTTCTAAAAGGCTCTCGGTGCTAGGGGATATTGAAGCTTTGGGTATTTCCATTAATACACAGGGTTCCTTTGCTCAACCGAGTAGCAATGTTAGTTTCTTTGTCCGCTTCTCCATTCATCTCCCAAAGAATGTGATAGAATTCAATTTTGTGGAAGGCTAGCAGTAAAATCCTGATCTTTCGAATTAGGTGGTGGCACCTCATGTTGTGGGGGAGGACATGGATGTTTAAAGCCTGACTGATCACCCGAGAGTCTCCAAAAACAATAACCTCTTTAACTTTCATTGCCAAGACTTGATGGAGTCCTTGCCAAAGTGCGAGCACTTCAGTGATATTGTTGGTATCATCTTTGATTCCCCAAGAGAGAGTAAATTTGATTACTTCTTATGGGCTAAGAAGAACCCCTCCTCCTCTTGTTGCCCCGGGATTCCATTTAGAAGCTCCATCAAAGAACATAGCGTGTTGATGGAGCGCCTTCCTCTAGTTTGAGAAGCTCAATGGATCCATGCAAATTTCCCAAAGATCTAACGGAGGCAAGTGAGAAGACCCAACACTAGGGGCCTTTGGGATTAGGCTCAACATCCATTCTTCTTCATTAGGAGGGACCGATGACTTATTCTCTGGAAGGGTAAGAGATTGAAGACAGTCTCCCAGCAACGCCTTAGCTCAGACAACTACCTGTGCAGGGGTGGAGGTTTTACCTATCAAAAGGTAGGCGTTTCGTTCCAGCCAGATCATCTAGAAAGTGAACTTTGGAAGGGACATCCAGCAGTAATTAAACCTATCTTTCTTATGAATAGTAAAGGGGCACATTTTATCCCAGTTACTGAGGAGGGTTAGGATTTATTTGGAAGATTTACTTGATTCGACCAAGGGGAAAGCGCGAAGTTCCAGACCTCTTTTGCAAAGGGGCAAGACAACAGAAGATGGTTGGCAGATTCTTCCTGTTGACAGCATAAAGAGCATCTTGTGGGGCCTTCCCAACTTTTTTTTTAATATTTTCTCCCGTAAGAATTTTGTTGTGGGCCAGCGTCCAAATAAAGATGTCTACTTTTGGCAGTGTTTTGGAGTTCCAGATACCTTTCCAGAGAGTAGGATTGGGCGGAACGTTGGGAAGTGCTTTAAACTTCTTGTATCCCTGGGTTGTAGTGTAATTTCCAGTAAGAGCACCCCAACCACGGGAATCCTTCGTGGATTCTTTTAGAGGGGATTTACCTTGAACCCCGCAGCATATAAGCATTTATTCATTGTGTAAATGGCTTGGGAAATCCAGAATGCTCCACTCTTTCCAAGTTTTGTTGATATTCCAGCTTGAGATATCCCAAAGGACGTTTACATTTTTAGAGTGGAGCCACCGCCTTAGATTGGAGGTGCCAGGAAAGGAATCCAGACGCAAGTCCCCAAGGATAGAGTCCCAGATGCGAATGTGTTTCCCGTTCCCCAGAATCCATGTTAGATCAGACTTGAAGAGGGGGAGAGATTTTTGGCAGATTGTAAAAATTGGAGATACTTTTGAAGCTTTTGGACCTGAGTCGAGGCATTTTTTCCTCGCTCCTGAGAAATAATTTTTCCAGAGAACTTGTTTACTCCATGTTGACTTCCCTATTACCAAATTCCAGAGGAGCTTAGTGCCAAGAGCCAAATTTTGAGTTCTGAGATCCCGGATTTGTAGTCCCCCTTCTAAGAGTAGCTTAGTAATTTTCCCCCAGTTGACCAATCATAGCTTGTTTTCATTGTTTTCCCCCCCTTTCCACAGGAAACGTCTTAGAAGTGACTCAATCTTGGAAATAAATCCAATCGGAGCAAGTAAGATGGAGCATTGATAAATTAGAACATTGGAGAGCACCAATTTAATGAGAACCTATTTCCCAGCCAAGTTTATCCAAGAATCTCCCCACGAGTTGATTCAAGTCTTCAGTTTATCAATCAGGGGAAGCCATTGAGTTGATTTTGGAGAAGATTTGGATATGGGTATCCTTAAGTATTTAAAGGAATCCCATTGTGTTTTTCCTTCTATTTCTAGAATTCTTGAGATATCCACCATTTCCCTTCGGGTGCAATTCCAGCCAAAAATTTGACTTTTTGTATAATTGATTTTGCATCTTGAAGCTTATTTGTACAGATCTAGATCCTGCATGAATTTTCTAGCTATGATAGTGCTAGCTCCTCCCACTACGAGCATATCATCCGCAAACTAGGCATGGTTTATTTCTTTGGTTCCTCTTGAGATTCTAAGGCCCATTAACTCTTGGTGGAGGTGACAATGCTCTAGCTGAAAGCTGAGCACCGAGGCCTGGATAGCATAAAGAAGAGGCGAAAGGGGACAGCCTTGTCTAAGCCCCCTAGACACTTGGAAGAAATATGTTGCATGACCATTGACTAGCAGGGCTATCTAAGGGGATCCAATACATGCTTTTACCTAATTTATAAATTCAGGGGCAAAGTTGAATCGAAGCATTACCTGAAAAAGAAATTAATGTCGAACTCTGTGAAAAGCGTTAGCCAAATCCAATTTGACAATCATACCTTTTTCTTGCCGGAGAAGGCTGGTGTGGATGGCTTCCTGGACCAAAATTATGTTGTCTAGTATCTTCCTCCCTTTGATGAATCCACCTTGGTTTTCTGAAATGATTGTTGGAAGGATTCCTTTAATTCAATTGGTTATCACTTTTGAAATGATTTTGTAACCTAAGTTGCAGAGAGAAATTTCCCGAAACCGATCAAAGGAGGTGGCACTTTTCTCTTTAGTGTTGGCATGTTTTACAGGAAAGCGTGTGCTTGTCATTGATGGAAAGAACAACAGCGTCGATGTTTTACAGGAAAATCTCAAAAGAGATAGCGGTTTCCATAATTGCAGACGAGGTCCAAGAGACAAACTCACAGGAGGAGCAAAGGTCGAGACCTGTGAACACTTAGAAAATCTTCTAAGTCGGAGAGATCAGAATCTCAGGAGGAAGAGAGACAGTGGTCGTTGGATCATCGATCCAAAAGACCAACAACTGTTAGATCCAGTGGATTTGCGAGGAGGTTACCCTTCGAGGAATCTCACTTTGGAAGAATTAGCAACTTGAAAGCTGAATTACCCGAAGCCCGAAATCCAAAATGAATGTGGTCCATCGGATCTGGAGAAAATGCAATGATTGTCGGATTGAATTAGTGGAAGGATAGGATAAGCAAGGGTTGAGATCTGAGATCACGATCACCTGAATATCCATCAACCATCAGATCGAATTAATTGAAGGGTAAGTTAAACGAGGCTAAAGAGTTGAGAATTTGATTATCCGAATACCCGTCAGCCATCAGATCAAACACGAATTTCCATCAGTCGTTGGATCATTCTAAGTGGAAGGACATGATAAGCTAGAGGAGTTGCATTGCAGATAGATCGGGTCGTTGATCTAAGATCCTGATCCAATAGACGTCATTTGTTTCGGGTATAAATATGTGAGGAGGTTACTCTGGAAAATTCTCACTTCAAGAATTCAGTTTGAGATTTGAAATTCCCTAAGTCTGGAGACCCGGAGAGGCGAAATACGTTCTCGATCGTCGGATCATCCGAAGAAGATCGCAGTCATCAGATCATTCTAAAGTGGAAGGACATGATAAGTTGGGTAAAGAGCGCGCTAATCTCAGCGACCGAGAATCGGGGACTCAGATCTACGGTCGACATGGCATATCGAACCCCCTTGATCTTTCTGCCTTTAACCGTGGAGGGGGTTCCGAGTTGGTGGTATTTTCCTTGTGGGACCCTCATACGTGTCACCTTTCTGTTAACTTGGACCCCCCTCGCTCATTACCACTTACCGCCTGACCCCCCCTCCGAGTAAACCACCAAACCACTCATACATACCACCTCTGCGCTCTTACGTCACACTCCACTACCGCTCTCTGCCTCCACATTCCACTACATTGCCTATACGTCTCACCCACATCAGCAGACCACCTCAGCAAGGACATGTGGCAGACCACATCAGCAAGAACACGAATCATCTGATATGAAAGATCACTTCAGGTGTATTCTCAACTGTTGATCATAGTACAGTGGAAGGATAGTGTAAGTTTGAGAAGTCGAAATTCTGAAGTTCTGACAGCTGTCCATCTCAATGCTTGATTAAGTCCTAGTCGTCGGATTGAACAATGAACGGATGAGTGTAGGGATCAAATCTGACCATCGATTTGTTTCTGTGAAATAAACAATCCAATCTGATCCGTCCACTCAGGAGCACCGTTAAGATCGTAAGATCGACGGTCCGTCGCATTGCGGGGCCAGAACATGCTCATGTCTTAATTTTTCGTGAGCAGGCCACAATTGAAACCATGGTTTTGGAGAAAGGGTATGTGGCAGTTGGAGGTAAATTGCGGGGCAAAAAGCAGTTTGATCTACACCACCTTTGGACGTGCCCGCAATCACGTAGTCACATGAGATCACCACCCAAGGTCATATCGAGGGAGGAGCTAGCACGTCGCTAAGCTCCACTTCAGAGTTTAGGAGATCGAGAAGTGCCTTTTGAATAGGTGTTTGGTCACCGTCGATGGTCACGTAAAAGGAAGGGGCTTAGCAAGAAAAGCTAGTGCTTGTTGTGAAGTTTTTCTCAGGAAGGGAAAAGGCGTCAAAGGGATGAGCGCGCAGAGGTTCTCTTTGTAACTACCAGAATAGACTGATTGTAACTGGCAGAAACAGAGTGATTGCATCTGCCAGAGAATTCAAAGAGCTTCAGGGTGATCGCCAGAGGAACTGAAGGGTCTTGAGGTAACTACCAATAGGATGAAGACTCATCATAGAGACAATTGATAGATGGAAAAGTGTCGAAGACTATAACTGCCATAGAAGCCAAAGAATCTAAGGATAACAGCCACTGATGAAGAACAGACTCAGCATGATCGCTAGAGAGAACGAAGAGTTAGGTGTATGATCCGTCAGAGGACTTGGCATGATAAATATACGCAGAAAAGAGAGGAGATGATTGCTTTAGTTGTGAGTTATTCATGCGGGTAGAAGCATGTTGTGTGCAGCAGCTGAAACGCACAAAAGAGGCATAGCACATAGAATGGAAATAATACACAGAGCATAAAGCACAGAAGAAAGACATAGAACAAAAATGCATATTTGAGAGAGAAAGAGAAAGCCGAGGTGCGCATGCAAAGACATAGCATAAGATCAGGAAGCTCAAGAAGATGCGAGCAAGAAGACATTGATTCAGGCAGAGCAGAGCAGTATAACACAACAATGATGAGTCTGGGAGTTGTAGCTTCCATCTGATTGCAGCCAGAAAAAACAGGGTGGTAGGGTGGTGCAAGGGAGAACTATTGTTCTCTATTGTGCAGGTTGGTGCTTATGTAGCTAGAAGTTGGTGCTTCCATCCAGTTGGTGTTGCAACACTTAGTAACTTGGTGCTTCCATCCAATTGGTGCTGAAACACTCAGGGAGTTGGTGCTTCCTTCTAATGGGTGCTAGAGAAACCAGAGAGTTGGTGCTCTCAGCAAGTTGTTGCTTGTAAAACAGAGGTGGTAGCCTCAAAAGGAGTTGGTGCTCATAAGAATGATAATGTATAGAAAATAAAGATTACTTATCATATCAAGAAGAAGAGGCTTTTCCCTTTATGGATTTCCTCAGGAAATATTTGTCTCTATATATTTCATGTGTGCGATTGATGTTGAATATTCTATTGCTTACTTCCCTGCATTATTGTGATCGTCATGGAGTGTTCCCTAAAGAGTTTGAAATGGGCATAGTTGTTTAAGCACAGTAACAACCGATTCACCCCCCCCNCCGATCTTGTTGCAAGCCTGTGATTTCATAATCATTATGTGGAGATATTTTTTAACTGTTTGCCAACAAGCTTTGAGGAAACCAGCTGTGAAACCATCAGGTTCAGGGGCCTTGTCAGGTTCCTTTCATTTAAATATTTTTTAATGTATCTTCTAGAGACAAGAGCAATGAGGATTTGGTTGGAGTTCAACTGAATTTTAGAGGGAACCTGATTTAAAATATACTGGCAGTTTATGTTCTGGAGGTTGGTTCCTCTGTATAAATTTCTTTGAAGTGGTTGTGAGCAGCTTTTTTGATTTCTTCGAAATCAGAGACAACTTGATCTTGAAATTGGATTTCCTTTACAGATTTGACTTGATTCTGAGCTTTAGCTTGTTTATGAAAGTAAGTGGTGTTCCTATCACCTGCTTTTAACAAAAGGCTTATGGACTTCTCTCTCCAATAATCCTCTTTCAATCTACATGCAAAGTGAAGGGTGCATTGAAGGGATGCTTCTTGTTCTAGTTTGTCAGGAGTGATAGAATCTTCTTCCATATGCAGTTGATGTCTTTCCAAATGGTGAGCTTCCAATCTTTGATTGAGAGGTGGTTTCATGGCCTTAGCCCAAACTTTGAGGGCTCTTTTAAGCCTACAAATATTTTCTTCCCAGATGAAAAAGGGGGAGCCTGAAACCAGTTTATGCCATACATTGAGGACCAGGTCTTGGAAGCCCTCCAAATGGATCCAAGAGGGGCTAAAATGGAAGGGGATAGGTCCCAGATTTACATCTTTGGAGAGTTCAAGAAGAATTGGTTTATGATCGGAGGCACTAAATGGGAGGGTTTTAGATACAACATTAAGGGCTAAAATTAGGAAGGTGTTTTGGACCAAGAATCTATCAAGGCGAGAAACAATATTACCCGGTCTGATTCTTTTGTTAGACCAAGTGAATTTTCCACCTGAAGGCTTGATATCATCCAGATCCCATTCCAAGATGATATCTTCAACCCATTCACAGATTGGATCTCTAACTAATGAGCCCCCTTTTTTTTTCCTCGAGGGAGAGCGTAACATTGATGTCCCCATCTAGAATGATATTTTCCAATCGATGGGTTCTAAGGGACTCTCTGATAAGTTCCCAACAATTTTTTTTTTATTTATTTATTTATTTTTATTTTATTATTATTATTATTATATATATATATATATATATATATATTCCGAAAGAAGAACTGGAGCATAAATGTTAAAAAGACAAACCTGATGACCTGAGTGCTTGTGAAAAAGGTGGGTGAGGATACAGTGATTGCAGGATTCAGTGAAAACTAAATCAAATTTAGCAGTGTCTCAAAGGGTGCCTATTCCATCGGAGGCTCCTCTAGTGTTGACAACTGCACCTGCTCCTTTTTTCCAAAAATTTTGGTTGGCAAGGAGGAAGTCCTACTCCTCCATTTTGGTCTCCTGGATTAGCAGGATATCTGGATTTGAGATGTGAATCGGGTCTTTCATCACTTCTTCTTTAGTTATGCTCCCTAATCCTCTACAATTCCAGGAGACGACCTTCATTACTTACTTATGGGGTTTGTGGAAGCCCCCTTGGAGGGTTGCCCTTGATGCCTGACACTCCTTTTGTTTTTTAGCATGTTTTCCAATGTTGGTTGAGATCCTTGAACCGTGTCCTTGTAGGTGGTTTTTTCCCTCTTTTCTTTTTCAGATTTTCGACCTCTAGTGACTTGTTTTGGGGATATTTGGGAGATATCAAATTCCTTGTCTTCTTCTTCTGAGCTTTCGATCTCTTTTTCTACCTCCTATGCTTCAAAAGTATTTCTCGAGTCTTGAGAAGGAGGTAATTCATTTTCTTTCAACCTATTCCCTTCCTAATTGGATTGGTGATCCACAATGCTTTCATTGGGATCCTTTGCTTCAACTTCTACAGACCCCCAGACCAGAGAAACTATTTTCAACTTCAATCTGGGTTTTCTGAGTCCCCTTGTTCTTACTTGGATTTGTCGAGTTTGGATTAGGGGTTTTTCCTTCTCTTCTGGGATTTTCTTTAGGGTTTGGCTTTGGACGCTTGAGTTGTTTCCACCCTTCCCCTTGCTGCTTCTCCTGTTGAGTGAGCTGATTTTTTGGGCAATGCTTTTGGAAATGCCCGTATTCATGACAACCTCTGCACTTGAAAGGCAGTTTTTCGTAGTCTATCTTTTGGAAGTGTTTCCATTCCCCTACAGTTAGCTTGATGGATTTCAGGAGACCGACTTCAAGGTTTACTTCCACACAAATCTGGGCACAGGAATATTGGTCCTTGGGATTTGCCTTATCAATGTATCTTCCCATCCCATTTCCTATTGACTGCAGTGATTCGAGATTCCAACAATGAATCGACAGAGTGGGCAAGAAAACCCAGACTAGAACCGCTTTAGGAACGTCCACAATTGGATCGAAGTCTGGCGACCATCTATTGAGATACAGGCCCTGTGACCCCATGAAGTAGGGTCCATTTCTGAAGATCAAATCATGATCATCTTTGGAGATAAACTCGAATAAGAAGAAGCCCCTTCCGACTGTGTAAGAGGTAACATTGTTAGAGATCAAAGGTCTCCAGTTTTTTTAAACCCACTTATTTGTTGTCCGAGGAGAGGGCCAGAGCCCTGTAAACTGTCCAACCAAAGCTTGATTTTCAAGGGACACTGCGATACACATGGGTTGATCCGGCGGTAAAGTGATTTCTGGGACTTTGTCAATCTTCATGACGAATTTTTGAAGGGAACCAACAGACGGTTTCTTCCCTTGTGCGTTAATGAGATGCCTAAAGGCTTCAGCGTCATAGGCAGGGGGAGGCAGTGGGGCACCACCTCCAACTAATCACATGATATGGTCTTGTGGATCGTTGCTACTCGATCGGGCAGATCGCTGCAAGCCGATCAGGCCATGGATTTCTCCTCTGCGGATCGTTGCAATCCGATCGGGTCGGGGTTCTCCTCTGCGGATCGTTGCAATCCGATCACAATTTTAAGGTTATTCAGGTTTGATAATTTGGGAGGATCATTATTACCTCCAATATGATGAATATGTAGGTTATTTACAACAAGGAGGTGTATTTACAACTTATTATAATAAATATATTGTCAGTTAAGTGTTCTAGGTTTACATGTAAACTTAAAAAAAAAAAACATAATTTTATTATAAATAACAAAATTATATTTTGTATATACTTTTCAGCGTTCATTTTTCAACATTCATTATACATATATCAACTATGGTAAAAAAGAGCTCAGATCAATTCTTTGTAGATACAACCAAAAAGTATGTTAAGTCAATGTAGCAATGACCTCATAAGCTTAGCAAAAAGTTTCTAAAAATGGAACTAGCAAATTCATTTACATGACTTTACATATCATTGAATCTTTAGAAAGGGGATCACATTTACATATTTGATGTTTGTTATAGCTTATATCAAAAACTTAGAAACATGAAGCTAACTAATAATGGCATCGGAGATAATATTTTTTCCATAAAGAAGAGAACCGAAAGCGGGCTCACAGATACCATCAATATCTACCGGAGGGATTGCGATGAAAGCAATAATGAATACAAATGTTGTTGTCAATAGGGTAGGGATCATCAAAACACCGAACCATCCAATGTATAGACGGTTTTCGGTGCTAGTGATCCAATTGCAAAAGCGACCCCATAAATTTGTGCTTTCACGTCTTTCTATAATTACGGTCATGGTCAGAACTTCGTTTATAAAATCATCAGAGGCTCCAAAGCATAAGACTTGTTATTTGATAGACTAGTATGATCCATGTATCAATGTCAACTAATATCTAGGATGGAATTTCAATATCTATCCTATATTGATAAAATATGAACTAAAAACTGAAATAGACATCAAGTAAAAGAAAAAGGTCTTAGATTATATTTGTTCATCACTCCTTCTCGTTGACCCAAATGTACGAGGTATCTAGAGCCATCTACACACCCAATTTAGAAAAAGAATCAACAAGAACATTGTTCTCTCGGTAGACATTCACAAAAGAAACTTCGTTTGTATTATTTTTGAGATTATTGACATCATAAAAAATTGTCCTTAAGTGAAAGTTTCTCATTGTGGAGGCCCCTCTCGAATCAACAATAATTTTTGGATCACCCATCACTTGTAATTTTTGTAACCCTTTCTCCATTGTTAGCCTTAATATCAAATTTATATTAAACCCTGTTGTTTGTGCTCCCATTCAGCCTCATTTTAAATTTCCAAAAAGTGGTCTCTGACCTATATATGATTTGTAAACTAGCATGGATATTCCACTGGAACAGTTTGTCACAATAAATCTTATACTATCATGAAATCTTAGATTATTCTATAATATATATGTGATACATATAATTTTTTTGAATACTGATGGATGGAAACCAAGGTAAACCGTAAATCCTATTAAAGAGTCTCACTACCTATTACGAAGCAGGATCTCACATCTGACTCAAGACCACTTAAACTAACTCTCTAAACTATTATATATATATATATAATTAGATATGGTAAACTTTCAACAAATTATTTGATTTTAAAAATTCAGATGTAGATAGATTCTCTCATCAAATGATTTGATTTTAAAAATTCAGACCTCATCAATATCTACTCTGTCTTTCCCATATATCCAATCCCTCTCCTTATCATCGCAATTAGGGGAGAGGTGCCCAGTTTATCAACTTCTTTAGTTAGTTTTGAACAATGAAGTTGCACTAGAATGAGTAGCTCTCCTTTTGGTCTTGTCAATCCATCGCACACGTCCTTATCTTTCTCGTCACAAGGATGGACTCCATATCAGGAGCATTTCGCTTTTGTCTACATATTGAAGTTGTAGGTGACACAATATTTTACTCTATGATTATCTCAAAGGGAGTATTTAAATGAATGCAAATCATTGTTGTTGGGGCATTAAACATGGATTCAGGGGTTTTGCTATCTATCTAGCTATCATGGTTGTGCAATCTATAATGAATTGAAAATTAATATAATTTCATTTCAAGTATTTACTTTTTACTGCAATAGCATAAATGATGTAGCTACCACATAAGGTTGTAGCAGAGGTGTTTTAACTAATTAATATTTATCACAACTTATTTGTATATGAATTATGATGTTTTTGCAGCTATGTGTCTGTTTATGGATTGATGATAAAGTTCGAGTGCTCCTTTTTAGTGAAAAGCCCAATGGGAAGATCTGAAAGCAATGGTACTATATCAGTCCTCTCTCATTATTGTATGTGTGTGATGGATTGCATTATGATTTATTGTAATTTTCAGTATTAATTTTATGTAAAGAATATTGCAATTTGTAATGTTCACTTGTAATGTTATAAATGATTTACTCTTTATGGACATTGAAGTGGTTTACTTTAATAATTAATTAATAATTTAATACTAATGAGTTAAATATTGTTAAATAGGAAGTGGATATGACAGTGCTTGGCCTGTGACCCAAAGAGGATAAAAACTTACATTGCTTCAATGGGCATTTATATCTTCAGGACAATATTCTTAAGCTTCTCAAGTATCGATTTATTTTTTTATCTTAAATTTTTCACTGCACTTAACTATGTTATATTATATAGTTAGATGTTATGCAACTCCCTTGAAAATGATGGCTACATTCAACTCATTTTTAGCTAGATTTCCATTTTGGGTGGTGATAATTAAGTGCACACAATTTTGGGTTAGAAATAATTCCTGCATCTACAAAGGAATACAATGTTCAGGGATATAAATTTGAAATAGGCTTGGAAATATGTGTGTGCATTGCATAATTATGATATCACGTGGGTTGTGTTGCAACAAAATCTAGATGCCAGTCATTACTACGGTCGCCTCCTTTCATGCTTATCTAAAAAATGAATCTTATTCACTAAAACTCGAGAAACTTGTGAAGTTAATCTAAAATTCACAAAAACTTGAGAAGCTTGTGAAGTTAATATGAAATTTAGAGATTCCTTGTTGTATTTTTTTGAACTTGAGAAGCCTATGAAGTCAATCTGAAATTTAGAGATTCCTTGTTGTATTTTTTTTAACTTTGGTCTTGAAGAAAGAATGGTTGGTAGTTACGATCAGATCGAGCCACTATGGAGGAAGGGTGTTAAGTGCTATGAGAATTTTCCATGCTGCAAAGTGAAGAAACGTAAGGAAAAGAAAAAGGGTTATCTTTAAGGGATCCAAACCAATATTTAGGCATTCTATGAGGCATTTTGATAATCAATTTTCTTCATTTACTGTGAAGATTACCCTGGAGTTAGCCCTTAATGATTTTGGTCCTTGGATTGTCAGTTCTTTACTTATTGTTTGGAAATTCAGTTTTGATTTTTGCAATAAGATATAAGTTTATTCTTGCTTTTTCAGACCCTTGCAACTAGGTGACAATCACAAACAAATGGTCAGAGCTCTAGCAAACCAGGTTCTGGTCATGATCAAAATTCAATTCATTGTGAGAAGGAAATTTCTTCTCCAAGAAGAGGGATATGTAGGGATTGTATACTTACACTATTTTCTTTGTATTCCTTTGTTTTCTAGAAGGGATTTTGTACATCTTTTATAGTTTATTTCTCCATTTTCTGGCAAAGTAATTATGATCTATGTTAACCTAGTGTGATTTGTAGTGGCAATGATGAAGTTTGTTATCAATGATTTATATATGCAATTCCAAAATTTGATATGTGTGAGTGAGAGATTGGTTTCAAAGGGTTTGGGCAAGTGTTCTTATTTTGAATATATACATCGTGATTCAGTTTTGGATGAATCAGGTCTGTCTTTGTATTCATTCCAAATTCTAACAACTAATTAATTATATTATTAAATTGATATTAACATATAATTTAATTACATTGAGAGAAACGATTTGTCTGGTTGCCATGCTTGTTTCTGTCATAATGTACATTACATTTAGAGAAATGATGTGCAGGGTTACAATACTCTAGTTGCTCATAGTTTTGTGAGATCACTGCAAAATATTTAAAGATAGCCTAATTTGATTTGTGAGACTATTCACCGTTTTGTGAGATCATTGCAAAATATACTAATATGGTGAACTGTGTAAACAATGACCTCATCTAAAAGAAGGGATGGAGAATTCGATGAAAGAAGCAACAAAGTTGGTAGTGTAAAGCTCCCTCTATCGTTACAATCTACTTGACTCTTCTAAAGGGTCCATATGAGTAATCGTGTTATACACTTAAATTTTGTTAATTTTTCTACAAAGGTGTGTTTTACAATTCAATTTAGAAGAGATTATAATGTAAAATTAAAAAGAAGCACAAATACAAAAAAAAATCATTAAAATAAGATAGGAAACCATAAATAGAAGGTATATCCATGAAACATTTGAACTTCAAAACGTTGTGGAACATAATTAGACCTCAAACCATTAATGGAACATCATAGACCACACCACACAATCCAAAAAAACACTCTCTTTTCTTTTACAACATATCCACCTTCTATTCTATTCTCTTCGACGTTCCCTTCCCGTGCTTTAGGGGTATGCTAGTTATCTCTTTTTAATAGTTGGAAATTAAAACAAGTGTTGCATGGCAGCGTAGTCCCTGCCAGGCTGGATGCGGAGTAAACATGTGGGTAGCAAGTTGCAGTACACGTGGTATTCCTGAATTAGTTTTATTTGAAATTTATCAAAAAATATTAATGTTTGGTACATAGCCAATGCAACCCAGCAATTATGGAGTGGCGTGTAGGCGAAGTTGCGGGTTCATTTTATTTAACAATTATGTCATATACAGTTTACAGTGAACAATTCCGTCATATACACGAGATTGAGTAATTTATACAATATTATAACATTGTATGAAGATTTTGACGTCGAGGGTGTTCGGTGATATACTTTTTGCACCAAACAATTCCGTGATATACATTTAACAATTATGTCATATACATGAGACAGTAATTTATAGAATATTATAACATTGTATGAACTGAGCTGCCCTGGGAGGAAACCAGCTCAGCCAGCCGAACCGCTTCATAACTGAAGTGTAAACTGTTACTAACGCAAAAAGAGTTCAAAACTTTGGCCCATAAGGGTGGTCGTTACAACTGTGGAAAGTGTAGACAACATAACTATAGTAACCATGGACAAATGCATGAAAGGTCGACATGAAAATGACAAAATAACAGAGGAAAACAATAGACAGATAACCGGTATGGGCTATAGTGTCACGACAAGGCCATGCAGAAGGTGGCAAATGTTGTGTCGCCAGGAGGAGGCGGCTCCTCATCGACTGGTGTCCATTTCAGTTGCATGGTGTCGTTCGTTTGTGATGGCACGTGCTCTTTCTTTTGTTCCAGTGCAAACACTGGTGCGAAGGTTGTTGTTGGTTGGGTTGTTGCTGCTTGGGCTGCCTCTGGTGGGAGGTGATGAGCATCCGATAACGCAGAGAGAAATTGCAGAAGTGGAGAGGCTTTGTTGTCCAGGGCCTCTAGGTGGAACTGGAGGTCGTCCATGTTCCGACGTAGATCGAACACCAGGCTCTGCACCAGGGCAAGGGACGCAACAAGGGGCGGGAGAGAAGCGGATATTTGAGTGGACTGTGCCAGGGATGAGGAGGAGGTGGCTAAAGAGAAGGAGGATAGTAGTGAGGGAGTAGGTGGGGGACAGATGACCAGGTGGGGCTGATTTGGCTGGCAGGCCAACCCGCGTTTTGACTTCCCTCGTAGCTGGGGCATATTCGAGACAGTGAGAGAGTGAAAATGTGCCAGCAGAGCAGGGAAAGGTTGGGCAGGAGGCGGAGATCTGAGAAGAAAAACCAGGAAATAATGAGCCATCTGGAGCCGATGGAGCAATTGAAATAGGCCGGGGAGATGGTGAGTTTGCATAAATGGCCGCACACGCAGAGTAAAGGCCCAACGAGTTCCGTTGAAAGGATGTGAAGGTAGAGTAGGGCGCACTCAGAGTAATGGCACGCTGCCTCGAGCAAGCTGAAGTTAAAGTCAGGAGACACGTGGGCAGGGAGTTAAAGTACACGGGTACGTGGGAAAAAAGTGGAAAAAATAGTTCCGCGATATACAAAGTGACAACCAGATTTGCGGACTATTAGAATTTTAAGGGCATCGTATACAAAATAGTATTCTTAACATATGTTTTACATATGATCATGGACAAAAAACACAAAAAAATTAGTAGGAACGTCTGTTACCTAGGTTCCTGGAGAAGTGTTTGGTGCAAAATTGACATGGGTTTTCGGGTTGTCGGGGTGCTGGACTGAAAATTGGGCTTATGTTGTTTTGTGGTCTACAAATAGCACGAACACTTCCGCGATATACAAATTAACAAGCGGTCCTGCAAATTATTTGAATTTTTGGATCGCAGGTTCTGGGGCTGCCGTGTTGAAAATCGAGCTTTTGTTGTTACCTGAATAAGTTTTCCTTTTTACATATGTTGGTGGACAAAAAAAGAAAAAACAGTAGTACTGACGTCTATTACATAGGGTGGTGAACATAAGTATGAAAACAATGGCGTTGCCGAATTAGTTTTCTTAAAAAGAGTGGGTTCTTGACTTAGCTAGTTTTTGGATCGCGGGTTGTCGGGCTGGGTACCTGTTGTTCCGTGGTCTACAAATAGCACCTAGACTTCCGCGATATACAAATTGACAAGCAGTTTTACGAACTAGTTGAATTTTTGGATCACGGGTTTTCGGGCTGAAAATCGGGCTTCTATTGTTTCGTGGCCTACAAAAATAAAATATGTGATTTGATGAAGTAGATATATAGAGCATGCATGGAAGCTTCATTCCAGGTTGTCGGGGTTGCAGGGTGAAAATTGTGCTTATGTTGTTCCGTTGCCTACAAATAGCATCGAGAGTTTTGCGATATACAAATTGAGAAGCTATTTTGTGGACTATTTGAAATTTATGGAACGCGGGTTGTCGGACTTGCGGGCTACAAATTGGGCATCTGTTGTCCCGTGGTCTACAAATAGCACCTAGAGTTCCACGATATACATATTGATAGTCGGACTTGTGGATTACTTGAAGTTGAAGTCGCTCGTGTCGAATAAGCAAATTGAAATAATAAACTGAATAACTTTTCTTTTGTATCGAAAAAATAATTTATAATTAAATAAAGCAAGTTTAGCATTCCCGAAATCAGTTTTCCTTTTTACATATGTTGGTGGACAAAAAAAGAAAAAAGAATAGTACTGATGTCTGTTACATAGGCTGGTGAAAATAAGCATGAAAATATTGCATTGCGAAATTAGGCGGGTTATCTAGCTGTCGACCTTAAATGCGGGCTTTTGTTGTTCCTTGTGCTACAAATAGCAGGTAGAGTTCCGCGATATACATATTGACAATCGGACTTGCGGAGTGTTTGAATTTGGAGAGGCTTGTGTCGAATAAGCAAATTGAAATAATAAACTCAATAACTTATTTTAGTATCAATAAAATCGTTTATAATTAATTAAAACAAGTTTAGCATTTCCGAATTAATTTTGCTTTTTACATATGCTGGTGGACAAAGAAAGGAAAAAAACATAGTACCGATGTCTGTTACATAGGCTGGTTAACATAAGCATGAAAAAAAAAGCGTTCCCGAATTAGTTTCTTTAAAAGAACGGGTTCTTGAGTTGACCAGTTTTTGGATTGCGGGTCCATGTCCTACAAATAGCACCGACAATTCCGCAATATACAAATTGACAATTGGAGTTGCGGACTATTTGAATTTTAAGGGGCTTGTGTTGAAAAACTTTAGCATTCATGAATTAGTTTTCTTTACATAAGCATACATGGCAGTCGACAAAAGGACCAAATAGATAGCATTCGGGAATTAGTTTTCTTTAAAAAAGACACTCATCGACACAAGAAACTGAAATTTATGAAATTATAAGTTCGTGGAGACCAAAAACTATACATAGAAAATACGTAACTTTGTGTACATACTCTCTATGAAATTTTACGAACACATAAAAGCAGGAAAAAAACTAGCATTCCTGAATTAGAGCATGGAGAGAACCCTGAATCGAAACTTGTCCAGTTTTTGGATCGCGGGTTCTCGAGCTGGGGACTTGAAAATGGAGCTTCTGTTGTTCCATGTCCTCCTGCTAACGTCTGTTACAAAGGGTGGTGGACAAAAGGACCAGATAAATAGCATTCTCGAATCAGTTTTCTTTAAAACAGGGGCTAGTGGATACAAGAAATTGAAATGTATCAAATTATAGGTTCCTGGAGAGCATAAATTACACATACCAAATATGCAATTTTTTAAATACCACCCACAGTTCGGCGATATACAAATTGAGAAG
>SNQJ01S0001775.1:139449-156281 GCA_010110895.2 Picea sitchensis | reverse complement strand
TTATCTTTTGTGAGAGGACTTAGTAAATACAAGGACTCTATGCTTCTAACACGGGACAGTGTTGTGTAGACAAGTCCATGTATCTGAATTCCAGCAGGCTGAAAAACAACTTTATCAAGTGTTAGTCCTTGTGATCTATGGACTGTACGTGCACATGCAAATTTAATCGAAAACTATTTTCGAATCTTCAGTTGACCTGTCTTTGCTGATGTTGATACTGGCTTCGATATTCGCAAAATAGGTATCCAATCGCTTCCAGTATTTGAATTATATAGATAAGACAACTTGCTTGCTTGTCGCTTGCTTATATGTGGTTCATGGAACTTAATCCAAAGGACATCCACTTTTTTTTGTCTTGGTATAGCCTTTCAGTATTCCATTTGCATCATTCACCAAGACATCCTGTGAATCATAGTTGCAGGCATATATTTCAACCAACATTTATAATTTGAGGACAAGCTGCAAAGGTAAAGTGATTGAATGTTCATGTCGTGGCACATTTCCCTGATTGTCTTCTTCCAGGTCAATGGAATTGATGACGATATCATCACCAGGCATTAGGGAGAGCATGTGGTTGTTATGGTTTGCAACATCTTTATTTCTGTAGAACAGGTAAGGGAATGTTGGGTCTGTTGGTGCAGGCCGTAGGCATCTCAAATTGATATGGGTCAAGTCATCATGTGTTTGGCTGTTGGTGTGCATTCTATTCAGAATTGCAATGAATGTTTCATCTGTTTGGTGCATTGTAGTATGCAACTCAAAGCATTTAATATTGTCTCTCCATAAGTCATGGGTGATTATTTCCATGTTGACCGTGGGTTGTTCAAATATCAAAGAATCTTGGATGGGTTGTGCCTGGTAAAGATCCCCACAGAATATCATGTCAATGTTTCCAAAGTAATTCGTCTGCACGTGTTTTATGCTTCTTAGTCGGTTGTCAATGGAATACAAGAACCGACTACCAATCAAAGATGCTTCATCTATAAAGACAAGTTGGAGTTCCTCATAAAGCTTAGATAACGTATCCAACATTTCCTTGCTAAGTGGAAGAAACTGTGACTTGTTAAAAGGCATTAAAAATGCAGAGTGGACTGTTGTTCCACCATAATTGTATGCAGTTTTTCCTGTGTATGCAACTATTAGGCCCTTTGGTTTCATAGGATCAGAGGAATTGTTTGAATCATAGATTCGTATAGGCATTTGGAACAACGCTTTTTTGCTGTGAATGTCTTGCCTGTTCCTGCTCCGCCTGTAAGGAACACGTGCACAGGACTGTTCATGTTCAAGCGTTTTTTTAAGAGTAATATCCTTTACAATTGTTTGTTGTTCATGATTCAACAGATGCCTTATTCTGTGGTATTCATTATTTTCAATTAGGAAATGATGTTTTGTAACTTGAAAACCAAGATTGATACGTTTTTCACTTCCAGCCACTGGAGGACGAGGCAAATCTCCTTGTAAGTCATAGGACTCGGAAGCAGTTCTGGTTGTTTTTGTGTCTCTGAATGTGTCATCATGATCGCCAGGGTTTTCTAGGTCATTAAGTGCAACCTCTAGATCGCCCCATGTTGGATTAACATTGTAGGTAAATCTAGCTTCATTGATGTGCACCATAGTCTCAGACGCAACATACACAACCTCCTATGTATAGAAGTTATGCATTAATGTCTCTTCGTTTTCATCGAACGAAACGTACAACAACAATTTTTCTCTACAATAGTTTTCATAGTCACAATGTTTGTTGTATTTGACAAATCGTATGACAAAGAGTTTTTTTCTTTTTGATATGGGTGCATCATTTTTTTTGTAATGTGATATGAATTTTGCTAAGCAGATATGCCTAATAGGAGATGGACGCTAAATGTAATAATCAATAATAGAGCGACATACCACGTCCTCTGAATTGTCGGGCTCTTATTGCAGCAAAACCAGTGGTTTAAGGACAAATGTGTGTTTTTCAAGTGGAGATGTGTTTATGAAGACACATTTTCTTGAACTACAAGTGAGGGGCAAGGAAAGTGCAATGTGAACTGCTTCCTGAGCAGACATTTGTTGAATATTAAGCAATGTATTGCCAAGTGTGCGTATCATTTGTATGGCATCAATATGACTTCTTTCATGTTCTTTGCATATTTTTCTGAATGCACTTGTCATAGATTTGTCAATCTTCGTCATATACGAGGTACAGTATGATGCTATAGCATATGCATTCAACACGTATTGCGCATCTGTATTTGCTTTCCACATAACTGGCATATCCTTGGAGAAACTGTTGTTCCAAATATGAGAGAGTTTTCGTTTAAGGAAAAGTGTTGGTTGCCTAAGCGTACATTGTATGGCTTGGATGTACTCATCTTCTGAAAGATTTACCTGTGTCAAGAAGGCATCAAAGCTCATCATTTCGTCAAATCCCCCTTCTTCTAGAAATGYGAACARGGATTTAGATTTCTCAACAACAACATTTTCCTCTACACTAAYTGGCTCTATGATTCTTGTAGCTCTCATTGGCGRCAYSRRAAAKTTGTATYTRYAATGTGAGTTTTTTCGTTTTCTACAACTTCTTGTATGGTAATGTCTATGGACTTTCGCAAGTTCTGGATCCAAATGATCTGTGTTGCATGTTATGTATTTATCCACAAATTGTTCGATCTCTGAATTGTTATCGGCTCCATACATTGGTGCATTCTCTATCCACAACAATGTGTGGTCATGTTCATTTCCCCTATTCTGGAATTCAGTGACAAAAAAGTAGTCTGATATTTTTCCGAAAAACGTTTCATCATGGCATATCAATTCTCTCAAAGCATTTATTCTATGTCTATAGTAGCGAGTACATGTCACCGGGTCTTTTCTTATGAGGTAGTCAATGTCGCTATTTTCCAGTGTATCGGTTTCTTTTTTACGTTTCTTGTTCTTATGCAGGTCAGATACCGCAACTACCAATGGATCCCAGCAGTGCTCTGCAATTGTAAATGTGACGAAAAATGTTGGCGGGCCTAATTGTCGGATCATTGCAAAAATATTTTTTTTGTTTTGATGCAAATGGTTAGGAGAGGTGCGGATGTTTTTGAAATCTATGTATCCAATATCAGATTTCATAATTTTTTCTAGGTTAACTTTGTACTTCACATCCTTCACGAACAACTTTCTTCCTTGTAACTGGCCTTTTCTTATTCGGAACCACATGCAAGAGAGAACTTGCTCTATTATTATGCGCATTGTCTTGAAAAACAAATTTGTTATGTGACAGGAGAAGCAATCGCTTGAATGTAGCAGCTCCCATCGGACTATTTTATGATAACTGAATCGTTCTGTAATATCAGTGCCACGTGGATCTCCATAGAAGAGTGTTGGAAAGTTCATTTCCTCAGCGAATTTGTCATTGAATATTCCAAGTGGACGTTGCCCCTCGGCAGGTGCAATTTCGACAATTTTGTCTTGCAAGTCACGAATGCACTATGAATCAGTGAATCCATGCACCAATGTTTCAGCAGCTATTTCATTGTCCGATTCATCATTTGCATCAAAATCACTAGGATTTTCAAGAGTATCTACAGAGTTGCCATGTTCTTCTGTGAGAACACTGTTCCAGTTCGCATTTATACAAATGTTCTCTACTTTGTACAAGGCTCTGGAACATAATTCCTTTAATGCTTTCATAATAACATGCACACACACTTTGCCTGTCTGATAGGCATTTTTGTATCGCAAGCGTCTTTTCAGAGCCACAGTGATTGTAATTGTATTGTTAATAGATTGTGGCAACGCTTTTTGCACAACATCTAGCTGAACAAGCACATTAATAATTGATCCTATTAAACCCATCTGGGGTCGTTTATAGCCCCAAGGTCTGATTTGGGCAAATGCAATTCACAGAGATACAAGTCTCTCCTTGAGTTCCGTAAGTGCACTTACATATGCTAGTGTTGTATTACATCTTATTCGGTCAGGGGTTGCAAACTGTGGCAGTTTTCCATTTTCAAGCGATCGTTTGCATGGAAGAGAAACTTTCGTACTGGAAAATGGTTTATCCTGGGCTGTCAAGTGGAGGTATTCTGCTTGCAAATTAGAGACTTATTGTTTTTGAAAAATTCAATTGTTCACAAATTGCACATGCAATGGAAGGAGTGTCTTTCATTTGTTTCATGTAGTTTTGTCTTACATTTTTCTTTCATAGGGAAGTATTCGTAGAAATTTTTTCCTGGTTTTCATTGCTACCACTGCATGGTGTTGCTTGTAGATCATGAAGTCGTACAGTTGCATCACCATTCTAGGATATGCAATCGCACCTGTTTATGCTTTGTTCTGCACGAACAAATTTCTTTACATTGTGATATGTGAGTTTCTCTCTAAAAGGAAGTGTAGCAATGTATTTTTTTCTCTCACGCATGACCTTTTTCAAGTTGTGGTAACTTAGTCTACGTTTCTTGCCCAAGGGCAAGATGAGCTGGTGGCAATTGGGATGAATTTCACTTTCACCCAGTTTCTGAGAAACTACTTTACGTTTTTGGTTCAAGGCCTCTATGACCTTATCAGAAGTCGGGCGAATTTGACGAATAATTTTTTTCAAATTGTGATAACTTACTCTACGTTTTTTGTCTAAGCGGTCTATGGCCTCATCACAACTATCATGAATTTTACGCATGTTTTTTTTGTTCAAGACCTGTCTGCCCATATCACAACTGGGAGGACTTTCATTTCACAAAAAAACATTCCACGTGTATGCAAATTTGATGTTGTTTGGGTGGCATGGACAGTCAACCCTGAACTATCGATATGTGCAAGCAAAGATTCATAATGGATATGTGTTGTATCTATTTTCAACGAAAGGATGTCAATTGTTCGATCGCAATTTGAATCAATAACCCAGGAATGGACAGTGGCATCTGGCAAGGGCAACCACACCTGGATATTAACCCTGAATATGACAAACAACCATTGCAAACAGAATCTGCAACCCTCCATATGCCCTTTTTCATATGGAAGCGCCATGTTCACAAGGTATTCCTGCCAACTTCCAACTACCGACATATTTTCTACGAGATATGGGCAAAGGTGCTGATGCAAGCACCTAAAAGCATGTTGGCTGCTGCCTATAATTGCATTGCAAAATGACTGTACAGTGTAAAGTCGCAACGACTGAACATCGAATTCTGTTGGTACCAAACAACAAATTACATTGAACATACTATCTCCACAGCTAGACACAACGTTTGCTGCCAGCTGTAAACCATGGCAATCTATGCCATGCAAAATCCCTTTGCATTGCGATTGAAGGTCTTTGCAAATAACAGACAAGTAGATACGAGGACCTTCTATATTTCATATGGGCATTTTTCTGCACACCAGTGGTCCATAATGGCCACTGAGGGCATTGGCATCATGGAACAAGATGCAATATGGATTGTCAGAGGCAGTTTTATTGAATAGTAGATATCTTGTTTTTCTTGTCAATGACCAAATGGCAACTGATATATTCAACCAGTTAGACAACCATCGTATACAAAATGTATCTCCCCAAAGTCCCCTCTCATGCGGAGGCAGAACTAGAGATGCAGACAACTGCATTTTTGAAAAATACGTAGTGACATCTTGTATTCCATGCAACTGTCGAAGAAAATCAGATTCCAGTTCATATTCATAGGATTGCAAAGCCTCGGCATCACCATTTTTAAAACAGGTCAAGAAATAATTTATCAATCCATTGCGCAACTCAGTTGACGAATAACGGAAATGCAATAGAACCTGGAATGTATCAAAAAGACAATCCCCAACAGTATATGAGAATGCATCCAATCTAAAAAGCGCATTGCTATGCAAAACCACGTCAATACTGTCATGTACAATGGACTGTGCAGCTATTTCGTACGACTCAACATCTATTACCTCGTTCATCTCTTCAACTGTCACTTTGAAGCTATTTGCTACATAGTTTCACTTTCTATGAAAACAAAGAAAAGCAGGAGAAAAAAATAAAAGGTAGCAAAATAGAAAAAAAAAACAAAGCAGGGCACCAATTCCCGTATGTATCTTTGAACCTTCTTCTTCTCAAATTCAATCCCCCCTAGTCCCCATAGCAGATGAGAAGAAAACAGAGAAATAAATAAAACAATAACTTTACTCAGTAGAAATAGAACAGGTAGACACAATGTTCCCACCCACAGAATGAAAACATACCCTGCGTACAGAGCCCGCCTGATGGTTCCCTCTTATGATGGCTCCCAACTACTTTACGTAAAGCCCTCTGCATTGCAAGATGCATGCTTTCCAGGAACAAAAACTAAGAGCACAGACAAAGATGGTGGGACTGACACCATTGAAAAATGTCAACAATAGGGAAACTTACCCGTCAAAAAAGGATGACAAGAGCTTAACCCCAAAAACTGCAAACCACAACAATAGGTCCAACAACTTGCAAAGTTGAAAAACAACAAACTAGTGAACAACCACGAAGAGCTCGAACTGTAATTGCAGGACCTCAACTTTGCAAAGTTGAATCAAACAAGAACCAAAACCATGGAACGAAGCACCAAACAAGGATCGAACACTCGAGCAACGATGTCGACCATGAACGGAATTGTATTGCAACCCATTTGTACAATAATCATTTAACACTGCAGAGCTGTTAGGTAAACAGTTAAGACTGTCAGGACCGTCGAAGGGCGTAGGCCCGTGCATGAATTTAAGAAAATATGCAGCGTGACAAACCTGTTCTCTCGAAGCACGCAACAATAAAGCAAAAATCAGACATAGTAATATGGTAGAGAATGTATTCTACCCAACAGAAAATGCTAAGGGAGACATTCAAACTAATGTTAACATTAATCCACCGTCGACCAATGCATAATAAAATATATAATTCAAAAAGACCATATACTACCAAATACTTTGGACAGGTCAAGATATTTAACATTGAGAATAGCAAAGGCTGCAATAAGACCTCCAATCTTTTGTCCAAAACATGATACTTTTTATTATATTAAAATCGATGTCTTCACTTCCCTTGTTCCAACAATAGACAATATGAAAATATTTCTCGTCAATGCACAATCTAATACCAGGTCAACGATTTATCGATCGCTATAGTCCCTCTACGCCTACGGTAGCAACTAATAAATTTACCATAATTAATTCATTAAAATAAATCTACCATAATTGGCTAGGTCGTAGAATGTAACACCCCTATCCAAATGAGAATCGAAGCGCATATAGCTTCAAATAGTCAAAAGCCAAATATCTTACGCAAACTCTGAATCGATGGTCTTCTGACATAAGCATCATTCTTCGTTACGTTATTCTATTTCCTTTCACATGATGTGAAAAACTCATTGAGGGCCGATTCCACGCCTGGTTCGCTTCCTGCTCTTTTCTTCAGTCAAGCTTGAAGAATCTTTACCCTATGCAGCCCATTTTTAATTATTGAAGGTGATCCAGTACAGAGGAAATCCTTTCATGTTCATCGAAACCCCATGCGGTCACCTCTTCTGTTGCATTCAAAGGTAGGTACTGCTGTCCGATCTTTGTTTTGCTATGTTTCTTGGACAATTAAGGAATTATTTTTGGTATTTGTATGGTTACCAATTGCTTCTCGTCTTATTTTTGATAGTTTTCCTCTTAGTTTTTGGTTAATTGAGCAATTGATGGTTATAGCTGAATTGCGTCTTTTAAGATTTCTCATTTCAACGGGGAAAGCATTGCAGCCACTTTGATCAGTTTTTATGTTGGGTATTGGTTTATAGAGTGATTAATGGGTGTAGCTCTGGCGGGTTAAGGCTTTTTTATTTTCATGGGGAAAAACCATTGTTGGCGCTCTGTTTTCTCGAGGATACTGATCAGTTTTTATGTTGGGTTTTGGTTTATACAGAAATTCAGGGTATAGCTGAGATCGGTAGCTCCGGGTTTTGATTTTCATAGAGTTACAGGCCTCGTGGGCACTTTGGTTTCATAGTACTATGCAGTGGAAACCGAGTAGTGATATTTGTCTGATTGGGATTTCCCTGTTCTTCATGTACTCTGCTCTACAGGGCGAAACACCGAGTGCTTATACACCTAAGAATTAGTAGCAGCAATGTATAGCAATTTCAAGGAGCAGGCCATAGAGTATGTTAGACAGGCAGTGCAAGAGGATAATGCAGGGAATTATGCCAAGGCCTTTCCTCTTTACATGAATGCCCTTGAATACTTCAAAACCCATCTGAAGTATGAGAAGAACCCCAAGATTAAAGAGGCAATTACACAGAAGTTTACTGAGTATTTGCGAAGGGCGGAGGAAATCCGTGTTGTGTTAGATGACGGAGGCAGTGCAGGGCCTGCTGCAAATGGTGATGCAGCTGTTGTGACCAGAGCGAAGACCAAGCCAGGCAACAAGGACGGGGATGGAGATGGAGAGGATCCTGAGCAAACGAAATTGCGTGCGGGCCTCAATTCAGCGATTATTCGTGAGAAGCCTAACGTGAAATGGAGTGACGTGGCAGGGCTTGAAAGTGCTAAACAGGCTTTGCAAGAGGCAGTGATCCTTCCTGTAAAATTTCCCCAATTTTTTACAGGTTAGTGTAAACTTGAATTTTGCATATCCCTGGCGAAGACGATTTATGAGCACGATTTGGTATCTTTTCTGCTTGGCTGGCCTTTCCAGCGTTTGTGTCTGTTTTGGGAGATTCAGGGCACAGATTCAGTTTTACTGCATTTCTAGGGTAATCCTGCACATGAAGTGGTGTCTATCAGCCCTTTTTCTTTATGCAGTTTCTTTGGGTGTTAGTCCTAGACTTTGATATAAAATTGGCTATGCATTTTACCCTGTATAATGCTCTGGATACGTCCCTGATGTGTGCTGTGTCACGCTTATGACATTCTAAATTTACACTCTGGGTTTGATGTTCTAATCAGCAGGCTGCAAATACCAACTTGTGGCCAGAAGTTAAAAATTCATGGAGTTGTATGAATTACATACATATGTATCTAAAATATAATGTACTAACACAATGCCATTGTGTATGTAGTATGTACCAAGCAACATGGATGTCTGTACCTGTAACAACACAGTGAAAATGAGTTTACTGGGAATTCCCTATTTTCTAATGTTAAAGAAAATACTGGGTTAATTGTCAGACTTTCGCTCTTGTTTTTCAAAGAAAAAAGGCCATAAGATTAAAATCCAAAGAATTTATATAAACCATATGCGCACAAAGCCAAAACTGCATGCGATGAAATGATAAATCAATTTTAGTTTTTGCCAGATTTGATCCTTTTGCCCCATTTCTTATTCTTTTGAATCTTGATCTCTTTGGTCGGGTCCTATTGTGCTCATTCCCACATTTCCTGTTTCACACTCCTGTGTTGGTTTTGACATTGGTTGTTCGCATTTTCCTCGAGGGTTTTGTCTGCCTGCCTTCACTCTGACTTTGCTCTTTAATCTCTTCCTCATGCTCATGAGCCAAGTGTTCCGGTTCATTCCTCATTCCTAATTCCTTTTCTGCCTTGTAATCGATTTTCTCTTTTGGAGAAGCGGGAAAAGTCTCGTTTCTTCTGTTGTCTCTCCTTCTTCTACCTTGGTACTACTGCCTCATGCTGGACATATTCTTCTCCTTTCAAGCTTTTGGAATCCTTCTGCATCCTCTCCGCTGATTTTTATTCTCAAGTTTCTTCTGCCAATGAAACAACAGTATCCATGACAATATCTGCACCTAAACACTACATTTTTCATAATCCATAGCTGCCTCCAACAAGCACCCTTCAAACTCCAGAGTAATCCGAATCTCTCTTCTTGAAGACATTTGCTGAGATCCTACAGCATGTGAATTCTTGTGCATGTCATTATGTGCCATGCCCCATATTATTATTAAATACCGTTTTATTATTATTAGTAATCTGAATCTCTCTTCTTGAAGACATTTGCTGAGATCCTACTACATGTGAATTCCTATGCATGTCATTATGTGTCATGCCCCATATTATTATTGAATACTATTTTAGGAGAATTAATATATTCCTGTTATTATTATTGTTTATTTATATATTTAATAATAATATGGGGCATGACATCATTATGGCACTATGCATGTAAATATCATTGTTTTGAATTATACATATGAAGAACACCCCTGATCTCTCTTAGTGAATCCTTCATCGAAGTTGTATTAAAATTGGGTGGAATATAGTTCTAGGGTTGTCAGATTAAATTTAGTTTACAAATAGTCATGGACTCTACTTAAAGCTTCCTTGATGTTTCACAGTTCTAAGAGACACAGCTTTGCATGTTTCCTCCAGCTACCTCCCATTTCATTTTTGATGTTTTATAGCACTTTGATGTTGAAAATGCCCCTTTGCCAGTGCTCATAATGGTTAGTCCACATATCTAAGCATTGCTGCTTCTGGCAAATGACTGCTTTATTATTGTTGGATGTACAGGGAGGCGAAAGCCCTGGAAAGCTTTTCTTTTATATGGACCTCCCGGGACTGGAAAGTCATACCTGGCAAAAGCTGTTGCAACCGAAGCAGACTCAACATTTTTCAGGTACTTTTTATTTCAGTCATGGCACTGTTGTAAGTAGAAAGGTCATTCATCCGTGAAGAAAAACATGATTTATGTGATACTCCATTTATAGCGTTTAGTGTATCCACACTCTATTTGGGTTCCATGTAATTGATTTTTATCAAAATGATTAAATCATTTGTGAGCATATTATTTTGTAGAATAAATCTGTTAAACTAGAACTGGCCAGAGGATAAGTGAACAAAAAGCTGTTATACATGTACATGAATCCTGAGATACATGTACATGAATCCTGAGACTACTAGTGGTTGTAACCAGTGTTGCAAATATCGTTATTTACAATTTATCGACAAGGGTCATGAACTTGGGATATTGGCAATATTGTCAAAAAAATGACAAACTGATACAAAACAAAATATATTCATTTAAAAAAATATAAACTAACAATAATATCAAATAATCACATTGCCACATAAATATGAAAAGAAGACTGATATATTAGATGTATAAGGTGTCAAATTATATATCACACATTAATTGTTGATAGTTGTCTAGTCAAGATTCAAAATTGAATAGACAATACAAAATGACATCAAAGTTGTAATAAATGTATCTTATGTGTCAATTGGCTGTAGCTTGAATGGTTGAGAGGGAAAGTTGTTTCCTCCTCCACCTGGGTTCAATTCCCACTTTGTGACATGTTTTCTCTTGGTGAGCGGATTGTTGTTGAGATGTTGATCTGGCCTGAGCCTTGAAAACTCTGGTTTACCCTAGGTACCATCCTCAAAATGAGGGGAAGTGCTTGATGGATTTCCTTGGAAAATGCATTACACGGAAAAAAATGTATCTCATAAGCCATATACAATGCGCGATCTACTATTAATTCCCTCGGTTTACCCTGGGTACCATCCTCAAAATGAGGGGAAGTGCTTGATGGATTTCCTTGGAAAATGCATTACACGGAAAGAAATGTATCTCATAAGCCATATACAATGCTCGATCTACTATTAATTCCCTCTGCCCCTTTTTACGTGCAAAGGTAGTGGGTCCTCCTCTAGAAGAAGAAATTCTTGTGCCTAGAGTTGAATGTCAATTGACCACTATCTTAGTGTGTGTAGGTAGTGGTATTGAGGTTGGTGCCCGACTCTTCTCAGTGTCCTCCTCCTCTAATGACATTGGGACCGTTGAAATATTGTAATGAGGATAGGTGTCTTGGCTTAGGTAAGGTGTCATGCAAGCCAAAGACACATGGACTAATGTATCTCCAAGTCATTTAAATTTTTCCTAAGTCTAACTTAGGGAAATGGGTTTAATTAATTTAATTAGTGATCATTTAAATATTTCCTAAGTCTAACTTAGGAAATGTTGATTATTAATTATTATTAGTTAACCACTTGTTAAAAGCTTCTTTGATCTTATCCGGAGAGTCAAAGTTAGTTTTAGATTAGATCATAGCCATTGATTTGTCATGTTGGAGATTTAATCTCCACCATCCAATCACTCAGCTGGAGATTTATAAGCAAGTGGGGTGGCTTGAGGAGATCATTGAGTTGGTGAATGACACTAAGGGTTTTTGCAGCAAATCGAAAGTGTGGTTGAGGGGAATCATTTGGAGAGAAGTTCTGAAGAAGATAGGAAGGGTTTGCTCCTTCATCTTCAGCCAGCCAAAACACCAGTGAGATAGAGGGCGGAATATAGGAGACCAGAGGGCCGTGTGGGGCCAAGATCGAGCAGGGCTGTGAGCTGGGTAGACCGTGGTGGTAGGGGCCGGGTTGGATCTGTTTTGCAGCGAAGAAGAGAGGGAGGTTAGGCTGCAGCCTTAGCCGCTCCCTTCCGCATCAGATCGGGCTTCAAGCAGGGAGCCATGAGACCCCTAAGTGGCAGACTCAGCCATACATTTCACTGGTAGTGAGGGGCCGTAAGGGCCGTGTGCAGGTGGACATAATTTTAGGAGCTTAGGGCTCAATCCAGTGTTGGTTTTCTGAGGTAGATGTGTACCTAGTTATGGCCATAGATTTTTCATTGTAAAAATTTACATTTTCTGGATTTGCTGAGCAGAATAAGAAACCCTTGTTTGCTGGTTTTTCCTGGAGTTGGGGTTTCCAGGGTATCTCTCGTGTCTATTTTATTGTGTGTTTGGTTTCTATTAATTCCCTTGTGCTTTGCAAATTTATTTAACTCGGTTATATTTCTGTTATAGATCAGATTTAGAATTTGTTATTGCTCTTCAGATCTGGATATAAAAATCTATTGAAACAGAAATTAAGTTTGAGTTTTAAGGAAAAATAACAGGGACATCCACCCCTATCACTAACCCATCCTTATCTAATCACTCAGGTTCCTCCTCCATAATAGGCCTGTTGGTCTCTAGCAATCACTCAGTCGTGGTGTCAATGTCATCCACATCTTGTGTTTTCTCAAGTTGCTTCATCCACAACTAAAGATTGTAGTAGAGGTAGACCATATGTCATTAAGGCATTGATAATGTAACCTATCAAAGGGTTATAATAACTTTATTAAGCCTTTGAGGTCATACATGCGAATTGCATATCAAGCATATTAGAGGGTCATGATAAATTTATTTTTAAACCGATTGTCCTTCTTTCTATGTATTTTTTCAAAGTCATGATAAATTTATTTTTAAACCGATTGTCCTTCTTTCTATGTATTTTTTCAAATACACTCCAATTGTGCTTGCACCCTGAAAGGCTACAACTACAGTTAAGAACTCAATTGAAAAATCTCTGTAAAAGTGGTGCTTTTCCACAATAATTTCTCCACCAAACATCTACAACAAATAAAAAAAAGAACATTTCCATCCGGTAGCAAATAGGAAAGAAAGAAAACAAATAAAATAAAATAAAGCATCGAAAGACATAATTAAAATCTAAATTGATTACTTGCCATTCTAGTCTTCCTTTCTTGCACTATCATGACAAAGCCAAATAGTCTAGTGCCCAACCTATAATTCTCCATCCATTATGGTTGAGTGGTCAATTGGATTAGGCACCATCCTCCGAAGATAGGCAAGGAATACTTCCATAACCTTTCCTTTGAAATAAAATAACATGAGTTAGTGAAAGCAGGGTCGAGGTAGAGCCTTGCTGCATGAATGGGATCATGGAGCATATTGTTCTATCGTTTATCAATTAAATCTTAGATCATTACATGCTTTTGATATCCAAGCTCATCTTTGTCCTCGTAATTAGAACAAATAACTTGTTTGGCCTCATATAGGGAGCTCATTGCGGGCTTATCCCCATCAACTATGCAAAGAACCTTTATCAAAGGTTCACTAACTGTACAGACCTTGTCCACTCCTTCCTAGAAGGAATCTTGGTACACTAGTCTAGCAATGGCTTGCCCTTCTTGTTTTTGGGTAAACCTACTAGCATACCACTCATTTGAAATGGATATTCTTTTCACCAACAACATACAATTATTGAGATATTGAATAGAATTGAATTTGGTGGCAAAACATGTGATGGCAAGACACATTGTCTCCCCATTTCCTACGAATTTTCTCATTAGGCTAAGAACAAATGCATTATTATATATGAATTTTGTGGTGCTCCTAACTGAATCAATCAATATCCTTGATGTATTAAATTTTACCCATATCCTCTGAATCAAATCATTGCAATGTGTGGCACATGGACTCCAAAACAATACGGGGTGCTTTTCCATTAGCATCCTACCAATGACCGCATAATTAACAATAATATCTATTATGACTTGCACAACATATTGCACACTTATCTCTTGGATAACGTCATCAAACGATTTGCCTAATAATGCCACATCTTTAGTATGTGCATATGCATCAATGGATTTAACAAACATTGCCCCCTTGAGACAATTAACCAAGAAATTAAGGAGGATACTACCCTTCCCATTTGTCGAATTGTTAGACATTACTATGCATCTAGTGATTTCTCATGACCTTTTAAGGTCCTCCAATCTAGTAGTGATCAACCTTATCCTTATGAAGGATTGCCCCCCTCAACTTGTGATAAGTAGGGCCTTTGTATCTTGGGACAACGACAACAATACCAAACATTTCCTAGTAGAACAAATTGTTCTTTGTTGGGATGATAAAGAGATTGTGGATCTATGGTGAACACTTCAACAAACCCTAATCTAGCATAAATCGTGAAATATTACGTAAAGAGAAGTGAACCCATGAACAAGAGAACAAGAGATATAGTGCCCTTAGGCAAAAGAATCAATCACTAATGAATCCAAGATGATAGCACAAAAGATTCATAAGTTGTGTGTTTATACACAACTTAAGAGGTTGGGGTTCCTTTTGTTAGCTTTTGGGGTTACTTCAAAAGTGTTTACACCATGCCTGAGGGTGCATCATGTGATGTGCAGTGTAACGTCCCAAACCACCCAGGCTTGGCCACGTCACCCAATCTATAACGTTTCCCGTTACCAACATTAATCACATGCCCCATAACCACAAAGCAACATCATCTAGCTTGTTACTAAACAATACTATCCCAAAATACACTGCGTAGATTCAACTCTAACACAAGTCCGCACAGTTTAACTAGAAGTAATGCGCTCAACCCAAGCTTGAGTCACGCCACTCAACTTATAACAGCGGAGTCAACTTTCTCCTCTTAACACAACTTTAAGCAGCGAAAGTAACTAAAATAATTGTGCGCACCAACATACTGATCATACAGTACAAATGTGTGCACAAACACCCCGATGTCATATGCCAATTCTAATTTCCTCGTGTGCAAAATCTAATTCCTTGTACACACACATGAATTCTAGCCTCCTGATGCACACAGGTTACTTCCCTGTGCACTCAGCCATTCAATTCTTGCCTCAGAGACTCATAACCAATATCAAAAGATAACTTAACGGGAAAACTAACAATAACTGTCATACTTACGCACAACTACAATAGTGAATGACAACACCACCTTACATGTGCAAGCATTATTAAACAAAATAACAATAATTACTTATATGTGATAACATACAAGAATTAACTCATGTCAAACATAGATAAATAAGCACACAGTAAACAAGACAAGTACTTAAAGACACTTATCTTTTAGAAAAGTCACCAATTGTGTGCATGACTTAGACGTTCCTCCTAGCCATACACTCTGTTGCTCATAATCTTTCAACAACAGGTCACCCCTGAGTTGGGGCTCAAACTCCACCAGGAAAAAGGACTTCTAGCGACAAGCTAAGGTTTGATTCTCAACATAATTGCTCAGTCCTAGGTGCCCACTACTGCAACTAGCCTACTATTCCTCATTCCCCACGCACCTGTCACACCTAAGGAAGTGTGCCCCTTCTCTGCTCAACAGTCCTTCGGCTGCCCCACTTCCCTTCCAGGGTTACTAGCAACAGGCCGGACATGAAGTCTCTGAGCTCTGCGACTAATGCCCAATGCACTAGGGAACGATTCTCAGCAAAACTCTCACCTGTAGAGTATGCTCATGGGTTTGACAACCCGTTTTCTCAACAGTCAATCTCTCACCCAAAGGGATTGTTCACGGGCCTAACAACCCGCCTCCTCAACATTTAAAACACTGGTTATAGTCCCGCAACTCCTTACAGGATTCTTTGTACAAATAAGGTAATAATTGGATTTTCCATACAGTTCATACCCCTTTTGCTCATGAAAGCCTGAAAAACATCAATCCTTCCTAGAATAATGGATAATAATGCAATAATGCCTCAAAATACACTAAGGCCAACAATATATTGCATGCCTTCTACTTGACACTTGTCACCTTCAGAAGTAGCTTTAAGCCACTTGGTTAACTATTCCCATCCCTCGAAAACTTAGGATAAATAATATATTTGTAAGGGTACACTTTTCATAAATATTATTAAAATATTCCCCCCCATTTCCTTTGTTTGGTGGAGTTGGCCCCCCATTTCTTTTCGTCTGAGTTTGTCTGCGCGCAATGATGTAATATTATATTAATAACTGAGTATAATTCATGGATAAGTGCACTGGCCTGTCTGCGTCTAGGCTCACCAACCCCATACTCACACAGGCTCTTTGACCTCAATATATATATATATATATATATATATATATTCGGAATGTAACTTCTCGGCGACATCGGCGGAAAATATCGAAATATCTTGGAAAATGTTGCAAGACCTCAAAAAAATACAAAAACAATGATTTTTTTCAATTTTTTAAACATGTAAAGCAACAACATCAAATAAACACATTGCTACATAAATATGAAAATACAACCAATAAATAAGATGCATAAGATGTCAAGTGGTCACATATCGTTACTAAACTGAAAATTTTGAAACATGTTCCTGATAGGATGATAGTAGATACAAA
>SNQJ01S0001775.1:97857-129853 GCA_010110895.2 Picea sitchensis | reverse complement strand
ATTAAACATTTGGAGTGATAAGGAGTGATTGAAACCGGGATTGGGATAAATTGCAGGGTGAGAAAACACTCAGAAAAATCAACAAAGTCCTCTATGGTAGGTAAGACGTGCTTGTCATTTTCCTGATGTAACATGGAAGGATCACAGGGATTTAGATTTTATACATTCTCTACTAAGTAAATGTGCATATATGGAGGTAGACCAAGTTTGTAGGAATTATCACCTACCTTCTCCAATACTTCAAAAGGACCATACCACAGAGCCTTGATCTTCTTACCATGATTGTGTAGCCTTTCGTTGTTCAGATGCAACTAGACTTTGTCTCTCACCTTGAGTGTCTTCTCAATTTTGTGTTGGTCATGTTGGGCATTGCACTTTTTCTACAGCTTCTTCAAAGTCTCCTGTACTTGCAAATGGATCTACTTAATCTTATCAAATATTTTTTCAGCCTTCAATGCATTTCCTATGGTGTCTTCCCTTGCTTCTCCTTGCTGTCCATATACAACATCTAAGGGTGAAGGTGACAAATATCCAAAGCAAGTTTCAAAATGCGACTTACTAGTGGAAGTGTGGATTGTTCTATTATAGGATTGTTGAATATATATCAAATTTTTTGTTGGTGCTTACATGATTCTCAGATCTTGATAGTTATTGCCTTATGATTAATAACAAGATACACTTTCATACAACAATTATCATAGAATAACTATACAATGAAAATCTCAACTATAATACTGCAGCTGAAATGACAAGATCTAGAGATATTAGCCATGCACAATAAACACAAGAACACAAGAGTTTATCCTGGGAAACCCAAACTTGGGAGAAAACCCAACGATCTTTCTCTAGAAGAATTCAGTCCAAGATATCACTAGTACATCACCATCAATAGCCAAAATACCATACAAAGAAGATCCTCCCCAAGGCTAGCATCACCAAGACCTAGCGCCTAAATAAAATGACCAAGAGCAACCAAGCAAGAGCTTCTCCAAGTGTGGCACACCCTCCAAGATACCAGAAAACCATAAATAGCGAAATTACCAAAAACTGCAGCTGCAACTGCCTTGTGCGCACTGCAGAAGGAGCTGTCTGATTGTCAAAATGAAATGAGCTAGTCCTGTATTTATACTGATCTGGGTGCCAGTTTGGGGCCGATTTCTTATTTCTGGGTCTTCAATTTGAGTATTATTTTTCCTCTGGGGTCGACTTCTCTTCCTGGGTCTTCAATTTCTTCTTGGGGCTTCTGTAATGGTGTAGATGGGTCTTTTTGTGCTTTCTTGTGGAGAATGACTACCCGAAGTTGCAAATCTCCAACATTTTTGTCCCAGATCCTTGGATACTTCTTATTGTAACCTCTCAAAAGCTGAACCAATGTCCTATTCATTACGTTTGTTTGCCCATCCTTTTGTGGATGGAAAGATGTAGATCTCTTCAACTCGGTGTCCATCTTCTCCCCAAGTGTAATATAAAAAGCACCAAGAAATCTAGTATCTCTATCTAAGATGATGCTCCTTGGTATCCCAAAGTGCACCGAAACCTTTTCAACAAACATGATTGCTGCATCTTATCCCTTGATGGTGTTTTTACAAGGCATGAGAATGCACATCTTATTAAACCTGTCCACTACCACAAACAGATAGTCACGACCCCTCGGTTTTTGACAAACCACCCATGAAATCCATGGAGATGCTCTCCCATGCTCTAGTAGGTACATGTAAGGGATGGCATAAACCTTGCTTCTGATTACTAGGTATGCTAGGACAACAAAGTATGACTCCCTGGATAAATTGAGCTACATCTTCTTGCATTTTGGGCCAATACACATACCTCTATAAGTTGGCTACTATTTTCCAACACCAAAAAGACCTACAACTTTGGAGGTGTGAGCCTCTCTGAGAAGTTGCAATTTTTCTCCTTTAGGAACATAGAGCTTATCTAGCTTGTAGAGGAACCCATTCTGTAGATGGTAGTCATCCTTGCTATCACTTTCTTCCACACCAACATGGACTTGTAGCTGCTGAAATACCTCCTTGAAATTTTCATCTTCTATGTATTCCTCTGTGTATGCATCATGGGTGAAAGGCTATGTTACCGACCAAACTAGCAGACCACCAAGGTTCACAGTTTGCTAGGGCAGCAACACAGGAGATAGGTGCTCAATGTCACCACAACACCTATCCTTCCCTATTCGAGCCAAACTCCTACACTAAGAGGCTTTGAGAGGCTTCCCCAAAATTGCACTTTACCTTAGAGGATCTTGAGACCAATGCCTAAATAGAAAGCACTAGGTGAAGGTAGGATTTAATTGTTTAAATGACTTGCTGGACTAATAGATAATGCAGAAAATAAAACAATAGAATAACAATCATACCTTACCCCAATATACTAAAATATTGATAAAAATAATGCACAAGGAGGGGTTAAATACTCTTACCACTTTGTGAATGATTTGTACTATCTATACCTTGGATAGAGTGGCTGGAAATGAGATGTTTCCTCGCTGCCCTATTATATCAAACCTGCAAAAACAGAGAAAAATGCAGAAAACAACAAGGAATATGTCCTTTTGAGGCCTCCCACAAGTGTATAATCACACTAGATCAATAGATATGTGGGTGGAAATGATAGGGAAACAAGGTATGAGTGAATACTATGCCCTATAACTTTCAGATCTGCAGAAAAGTTAGTTTCCAAGTGGCTGGAAATTACCTCTGCAGATTTGGGGTTCAAATCCCCCTAGGGTCAAAACCCAAAATTGCTACAGCCAAAAGAAATACTTGTTGGGGCTGTAGTTTTCTTCTATATTAACCAGAAAAAAAAGATATAACTTGTAAAGCAAATCTGGAAAGTAGCGGAAGGGTTTGGGAGGTAAATACTTAAAAATAATGTCCCTTATGTAAAAATGAATGTAGATCTGAATGTATTCTTCACTGTAAATAAACAGATCTGCACACTATTCTTCAAGAAACCCTTGTTATATGTGTCAAATAAAGTCCAAAAAAACTCAAGTGTAAATTTTTCTTGGGGTAGGGAAATTCCCAAATAGCAAAATCCCCAAGATCTACTAGCTTGTAAGATATAAAAATTAAGATCTAAGTTAGGGTATGATTTTTTTTGTATTTTTATAATAAAAAGAATGATTTAAATTTGAAAATAATTGGTTGAAGAAATTGAGAGAAGACTTCTTGATGCAACCCCCCCTTCTCTCCTAAGGGCTACGCAACCTCCCGGTCAAGGATCTTCAACTCCGAGCCAAATTGGCTCTCTGAGACCTTGATAGTCTCACTTGCAAATTAATAGAGGTCCTCTTAGTTCTCTGGTGCAGGTTCTATGGCACCCGCGACCTCTTTCCGCAATTGCTGAACTCTCAGGTTTCAGGCACTAGCTCTTTTCTCGTTAGCCCCTTGTCGCATATGACCTCGGGCTAGGTCCTCGTGTAAACGCACGATTGCGGGCGCACCCAAGAATGGTTTGGGATCAACCTCTTTTCTCCCCGCAATTTATCTCTAGTTGCCACGTACCTCTTCACTGATACCGTGGTTTCGATTGCGGCCTGCTCTCAAAAATTTAACGTCCAGGCACTTTCTGGCCCCGCAATCGAGCGTGACCGTCGATCTTACGATCTTGACAGTGCTTCTGGACTGACGACTGAGATCTGTCTCTTCCAAACCAACAATTTAGATCTAATTCTCCCGAATCGGACGACTAATATTTACTTCGGGTCTTTACACGGAGCCCATGGATTTATGCCACCTACCCTCTGGATCGGACGATTGACATTTACTTCGGGTCCTTATCTGAGATCCACATGTTCGCCACCTGTTCTTCAGATCTGACGGTTCAGATCTACTTTGGACGATCCGACGCTTGAGATTTTCTTCGGATGATCGAAAGGTTGAGATTTACTTCGGATGTTCGGACGGTCCCAAACTACTTCGAAACTTTGGCAAGTTCCCTCTCTTGCGTGTGCGAAACGCTAAGGCTCGCGCACCTTGATTTGATCGAACGGTTTTTGGTCCTCTAAATTGGTGATCCAACGACCACTGTCGCTCTCCCTCCTGAGCTTCCGACTTCCTTTGACTTAGAGATTTTCTAAGTATCCAAAGGCCTCGGCCTTTGTTCCTCCTACGATTCCGTCTCTTGGATCTCGTCTGCACTTCTGGAAAGTGCTACCCCTTCTGAGCTTTCGTCAATGGACTTTAACTTCACCCTGGCGCACACTTGCGCTCTGCGTGCAAACTTGCAATGGTTCTTCTTGAGTTTTCAACTTACTCAGTCTCTAAGGGACTCGACCCTTCTGCGTCTTTCAAAAGACTTTCTTGTGCCCTCCTGGCACAGTCTGTGCTCGATCTCCTGAGCTTTCGAACTTGAAACAAGTTCGCCTCTACGCGCACTCCTTGCGCTTAGTATGCACACTCTGCATACAAAAGTTCCACGCTATCTCTTCTGAGCTTTGAGTCGAAAAAGACTCTCTTACACACACTCCTTGCGTTCAGTATGCACTCCTTGCATAACTTACAGAAGAGAACAATTGAAACTTATACTAACATCTTACAGTTTCAGATACTCGAAACGAAAACTCATTCATTCATGAAAATAACAATATGAGGGAATTGCAAATAGTAACAACACTATGCATTTGGATCAATTTTCCTCTGTTATATTCATTCTAAAGTAAATGGCTACAACTATGATCAAACAACAACTAAAAACTCAGAATTTTCCTACTAACTCGCAGCAGCCTCATTTGGGCATACAAAACCTCTATTTATCTTATAGGGTCCTTAGGGTTCCCCTCGACTACTCGTCTACTCGAAACGAAAACCTAACTGCTACCTAAGTTCGGTTACATTCAAGGCTAGGAGTGAAACTCCTAGATCACTCGTGGTCATCAGCTTCCAAGCGCTTGATCTTCTTCTGTTTTTCCAATCAGCTCCAAAAGATTCGTAGTAACTCCCAGCGTTTCAGATTCCGAAATGATCCCCCGACGCTGAGTTGTCCTGCCACGTGTGCTTGTTGACGATGTTCCTGCGTCATACTCCCCTGGACAAAAAATTATGGACTCTTGTCCATGAGCTCCTGCACCGACTTTCCATGCTTCTGGATATCAGCTTCATTTTTCCAACTGGCATCTTCTATTGGGTGTCCCTTCTACTTGACCAGATATTCAAAATGGGTCTTCCTCCTGGTCTTCTTGCCAATTCTCTGATCAATGATCTTCTCCATCTGTGGTTTTTCTGCTATAGGCATTTGTTTCTCCCACTGAATCTTCTCTTGAACTTCTGATCCTTCTAATTCATATTCCCTGTAAGGGTACAGGTTTGAAACGTTAAATATGGGTGATATGCCCACATCATCTCGAAGCTCAATCTCATAGGTGTTTGCACCAAACTTCCTTAATATCTTACATGGCCCTATCTTCTTCATCTTCAACTTGTTATATGTTCCCCTAGGGAACCTTTCTTTCCTGAGATGTGCCAGAACCTGATCTCCTACTTCAAATTGAAGTTCTCTGCGATGTTGATCAACTTTGCGCTTGTACTCTTGGTTAGAGCTTTGTAATTGTCCTCTGATCTGGTTATGGAGCTTCTGCATTTCTGCAGCAAAATCTTCTGCTCCAGCGCTTTTGATCTCTCTGTTCCAAGTCTCTCAACTTAGATACTCCCCTGGGTTGCATTTCATACAGTATTTGGAATGGGCTCTTTCCAGTGTTCCTGTTGGGTGAGTCATTGTATGCAAATTCTGCTTGTGGCAGAATCTGATCCCACTGATTATGATGCTCAGTGACCAGACTCCTCAATAAGTTTCCCAAGCTTCTGTTTATCACCTGAGTTTGCCCATCTGTCTGAGGGTGATAAGCCGAGCTGAAGGACAAATCTGTCCCCAACTTCTTCCACAGTGTTCTCCAAAAATGACCAACAAATTTAGTGTCTCGGTTCGAGACAATGCTCCTGGGTAGTCCGTGAAGTCTCACAACTTCCTTGAAAAACAGATTTGCAACATGTGTTGCGTCATTGGTTTTCTGGCATGGGATAAAGTGTGCCATCTTTGAAAACCTATCCACCACCACAAATATGGAATCATATCCTCTTTGCGTTCTTGGCAGTCCCAACACAAAATCCATGCTTATTGCATCCCAAGGCCTCTCTGGTATTGGCAATAGTTGATACAATCCAGTGTTCTGTTTTTTTCCTTTTGCATGTTGGCAGATTCTGCATCTGTTCACAAACTTTATCACTTCTTTTCTCATACCTGGCCAATAATATGAACTGCCCAACTATGCAAATGTCTTATCATGGCTGAAATGTCTAGCCAATCCTCCACTATGCTTTTCCTTGAAAAGGTTATCCCTCATTGAGCATTTTGGTATGCACAACTGATTGCCCTTGAACAACAATCCCTCTTGAATCATGTACTCTATCCACTGGCTCCTGTCTCTCAGCACAAGATTCGCACATGCTTCATATGCTTCCTTGAAGCCTGGATCGTCACGATACATATCCTTAAGGTGTTCAAACCCCAAGGTCTTCACCTGAAACTCCTGCAGAATCAAACATTTTCTGCTTAATGCATCAACAACTTTGTTAGCATTCCTAGCAATATGTTTTATGACAAAAGTGAAATTCTGCATAAACTCAATCCACTTTGCATGCCTCTAATTCAATTTTTCCTGTCTGGTTATGAATTGTAAAGCTTGGCTGTCGCTATACAAGATAAATTCCTGTGGAACAAGGTAATGCCTCCATTTCTTCAAGGCTTGAATTATGGCATAAAACTCCCTATCATATGTGGAGTATTTCCTCTTAGTCTCATTCAGCTTCTCATTGAAATAAACAACCGGTCTATTATCCTGGCTCAAAACTGCTCCAATTGCAACTCCATTTGCATCACATCTCACTTGAAATGTCTTTCCAAAATTTGGTAAGATCAGAATTGGTCGTTCTGTTATTTTCTCCTTCAGTATATTGAAGCTCCTCTCGGCCTCCTTTGTCCATTTAAAAGACTTGTGCTTCTTCTTCACTGTATCCATCATTGGTGCACAAATTCCATTGAAGTCTCTGATGAACTTCCTATAGAAACTTGCCAATCCATGGAAGCTTCTTACCTCAAACATACTCTTTGGTGACGACCATTCTTTGATTGCTTTCACCTTGTCTGGATCCATCTTCAGTTCATTTGAAGAGATCACAAAACCCAAGTAAATGAGTTATGTCTTCATAAAAGAGGACTTCTTCAGATTTACAAGCAGTTTCTCCCGCTGTAGTCTCCTCATCACTAGTGTCAGGTGTCTCAAATGCTCCTCTTTAGTCTTGCTAAAGATCAGTATATCATCCAGCTATACAACCACAAACTTGCCAATGAAATATTTCAGTATTTCATTCATCAACCTCATAAAAGTACTCGGGGCATTCGTTAAGCCAAATGGCATAACAAGCCACTCGTACAAATCTTCATTTGTCTTAAAGGCTGTTTTCCATTCATCACCTTCTCTCATCCTTATCTGGTGATATCCACTTTTCAAATCTATCTTAGAAAAAAAATTTGCTCCACTTAAACAGTCCATTAAGTCATCCATTCTTGGCAAAGGGAACCGATACCTGATGGTGATCTTGTTAATGGCTCTTGAGTCTGTACACATTCTCCATCCTTCTTTGGACTCAACACAGTTGGTACTGCACATGGACTCAAGCTCTCTCTGACCAACCCCTTGTCTAACAATTCCTGGACTTGGTTCTTTACTTCCTCATTCTCTCGAGGTGTCAATCTGTACGCTGCTTTATTTGGCAGACTTGCTCTTGGTATCAAATCAATATGATGGCTGATACTTCTGATAGGTGGTAATGAGTTAGGCAGCTCATCCACCACTATGTCAGCAAAATTATCCAACAATTCCTGAATTTCTTCAGGCAAATCATCCATCGAAGTACTTGTAAGGACAACTCTGGGTTTCCTCACCACAACAAGCTGCATCTCCTGTTCTTTCTTGACTTCTCTCAGGAGTTCCTTCCCACTCATGAGAAGTATGCTTGTGCTGGCTTCTTCTTTCACTTTCTTCTCCTCTATTGGAAACAAGATGTGTGTCCTACCATTCTTCTCCAAGGTGTATGTATTCTTCCTCCCATCATGAATGACATTCCTGTCAAACTGCCATGGTCTTCCCAACAAAATATGGCATACATCCATGGGAATTACATCGCATAGAATTTCATCTCTATATCCTCCTATCTTAAATTCAACCAAGCATTGTTTAGTAACCATTACCTGGTGTCCTTTCTGCAACCATGAGACTTTGTATGGTTTCGGGTGTGCAGTTGTCTCCAGCTCCAACTTCTCCACCATCTCTTTGGATACTAAGTTATCAGTGCTCCCACTGTCAATTATCACCTTGCATACTCTGTCTTTAGTCTTGCAAGCTGTCCTGAATAAACTGTTCCTCTGTACTGGCTTTTCAATTTCTGCCTCTGGTTTTAAGAGAACCTTTTTCAACATCAGGGATGTTCCATCCTCTGCTCCTTCTGCGTCAACGTTCCTTCTCCGTGCTTCCGAAATGTGAGCTTTGCCTCCTCCTTCTTTCTTTTTTTTAGGACATTCCCAAGACATGTGCCCTGTCTTTCCACAGGTATAGCACCTTACTTCTCCCCTGCTTCTTCCTCTTCCTCTAGAAGAACTTCTTCCACCATCTTGTCTTCCTCGGGAACTTCCTCCTCTTTCCGAGTGACTATGTGGTTTCTCAGTTTCGTCTTTGGATTTATGTGCCTTGTCATTGGCAACTCCCTTGCCTTTGTTCGGGACTGGGCTTTTGCCTCTGCCTCGCTGGCTTTGTTTTCTGGTCAACTTCTCCTTTGCCTTCAGTGCAAACTGATAAGCATCCTCCACTATCCTCACTGACATCATGCCGATCTCGTCCTGGATTTCATACCTCAGGCCATTTATATACCTGTCAACTTTTTCTTCTTCTTTCTCTCTTTGTCAGTTCTGATGTTCAGCTTGTAGAAGTCCTCTGTGTACTCCTTCACTGTCATACCTTTCTGTCTCAGGTTCTGCAACTTCCTGAACAGATTGATCTGATAATCTTTGGGCATGAATTTGGCCTTCAATTTGGCTACCATTCTGTCCCAATTCTTTATCTTCTGTTTGCCTTTGCTTCTCCTCTCAGCCTGCAGTTCATCCCACCACAACGCTGCATGTCCTTTTAGCCTAGTGACAACATGTCTCACCCTTTTCTCCTCATCGACATCTTCATAGTCGAAATATTTGTCCATGGATCTTATCCAAACCAACAGTTCTTCATCATCCAAATTGCCTTCATACATTGGGACCTCTATCTTGGCTCTAGCTCCCAATCTAACAACTGCTCTCAACAAGCGTTCTTCGACAACATTTTCTCCTGCAGCTTCTTCGACTTTTACTTCTTCACTCTCTGCATCGTTGATGTCTCCAGCATCAGGTGCCCTTCTCTGCGCTGCCTCCATCGCCTCCATTATTGCACGAAGTTCTCGCATTTCCCTTTCTACAACCCGATTGGCTAAAGGTGGCTCCCTTCGTCTCCTCAATGGCATTGTGTTGACTGTCTCTCACACACAGAGTACAACTTTGAGTTCTTTTGTCTCCTCTCCTTTGCCTGCTGTCTTTAAGCAAAACTTTAGCTCTGATACCACTTGATGCAACCCCCCCTTTCTCTCCTAAGGGCTATGCGACCTCCCGGTCAAGGATCTTCAACTCTGAGCTGAATTGGCTCTCTGAGACCTTGATGGTCTCACTTGCGAATTAACACATGTCCTCTCAGTTCTCTGGTGCAGGTTCTATGGCACCTGCGACCTCTTTCCGCAACTGCTGAACTCTCAGGTTTCAGGCACTAGCTCTTTTCTCGTTAGCCCCTTGTCGCATATGACCTCGGGCTAGGTCCTCGCGTAAACGCACGATTGCGGGCGCGCCCAAGAATGGTTTGGGATCAACCTCTTTTCTCCCCGCAATTTATCTCTAGTTGCCACGTACCTCTTCACCGATACCGTGGTTCCGATTGCGGCCCACTCTAAAAAATTTAACGTTCGGGCACTTTTTGGCCCCGCAATCGAGCGTGACCGTCGATTTTACGATCTTGACGGTGCTTCTGGACCGACGACTGAGATCTGTCTCTTCCAAACCAATGATTTAGATCTAATTCTCCCGAATTGGACGACTCATATTTACTTCGGGTCTTTATTCGGAGCCCACAGATTTATGCCACCTACCCTTTGGATCGAATGATTGACGTTTACTTCGGGTCCTTATTCGGGATCCACAGATTTGCGCCACTTGTTCTTCAGATCTGACTGTTCAGATCTACTTCGGACGATCCGACGCTTGAGATTTTCTTCGGACGATTGGAAGGTTGAGATTTACTTCTGACGTTCGGATGGTCCCAAACTACTTCGGGACTTCGAAACTTTGGCAAGTTCTCTCTCTTGCGTGTGTGAAACGCTAAGGCTTGCACACCTTGATTTGATCGGACGGTTATTGGTCCTCTAAATCGGTGATCCAACGACCACTGTCGCTCTCCCTCCTGAGCTTCCGACTTCCTCCGACTTAGAAGATTTTCTAAGTATCCAAAGGCCTCCGCCTTTGTTCCTCCTATGAGTCCGTCTCTTGGACCTCGTCTGCACTTCTGGAAAGCGCTACCCCTTCTGAGCTTTCGCCAATGGACTTTGACTTCACCCTGGTGCACACTTGCGCTTTGCGTGCAAACTTGCACTGGTTCTTCCTAAGTTTTCAACTTACTCAGTCTCTAAGGGACTCGACCCTTCTGCGTCTTTCAAAAGACTTTCTGGTGCCCTCTTGGCACAGTCTGTGCTCAATCTCCTAAGCTTTCAAACTTGAAACAAGTTCGCCTCTACGCGCACTCCTTACACTTAGTATGCACACTCTGCATACAAAGTTCCACGCTATCTCTTCTGAGCTTCGAGTCAAACAAAACTCTCTTACACACACTCCTTGCGTTCAATATGCACTCCTTGCATAACTTACAGAAGAGAACAATTGAAACTTATACTAACATCTTACAGTTTCAGATACTCGAAACGGAAACTCATTCATTCATGAAAATAACAATAACAAGGAATTGCAAACAGTAACAACACTATGCATTTGGATCAATTTTCCTCTGTTATATTCATTCAAAAGTAAATGGCTACAGCTATGATCAAACAACAACTAAAAACTCAGAATTTTCCTACTAACTCGCAGCAGCCTCATTTGAGTGTACAAAAGATACACAATACAATAGAGACACAAATATACGTGGTTCACCTAGTGTGGGTTACGTCCACCAGAGAAATTGCCAGGTCCTTTCTTTATTATTATCCAACAAATGAAGGGATACAACCTACAGCACACCCGCTGTAACTTCCTCTTCTTTCTCTCACAGTCTCCTCACTCAGAATACAATATTCGCAATGATACATAGCTGCAATACATTTCCCTCATAAAAGAGGGTTTCCTTCTAGGGAAAAAAACCCTAACATAACTTCTACCGTCAGATCTGCGACCTTATAATGAACGGTCTATATTTACAATGAAATTACAATATACATTTACAAGGCAATTTTTCCTTCGGTGGCTTCACCACCGAACCCCCACCGGGGGCTCGCTTGCCCTCGGACCCCCCAGTCGGGGGGATGGATCCCGCAGGGGGGTAACCCCCCCTGCACTCCCCTGCGTGGAGGAGTGTACATTCATCTGGGGTGTAAAGTCTTCATGGGGTATAAACACGGTTGAAAACAAAGACCTCTGAATCAGGAAGATAATCAGGCTCCATAACTAACACATTGAAGATGTCCCCAAAAGAGGTTTGCTCCACCAAAAATAAATCATGTAGCTTAGGAGAAAGTGCGATTTGGTGGAGGAAGTTAACCCAAAAAGGGACGATCAGACGATTTGCTCTCTTCTTGGAGGAAGCAAGAGAGGTACGATTTGACCCAAAAAGGGGCGATTCACTGTTTTAATGGCTTAAATAATCATTTTGCTTGGAGAGAGTGCATCATTGACTTGCTAAAAATCCTCGAATGATGAGTAGACGACAATGTTACCCTTGTTTGACCATTGGACTTGGGAAATGTGCTCAACGTCCCGTTTAGAAGAGAGGGGCGACTTTCCTTTGAGGGGACATACCTCCCTCAATACTTCATCAATCCAAAAAGTGCAATATGGGTTTTGCTCGTAAAATTTTTATGATCATTTTAAGTCCATGTTGTATTTTTTCCTCTGGGGACCCACTGCATTGGGATCCATGAACTGCCTCAAAAGACGTGCAATAGTGATAACTTTGTGAGATTGCCATGTTGTGAACAAAAATGATAAATGCACCATGGCCAAGAGATGCATGCAGATTCAATATAAAATAACCATGTGGGAAGACAAAGGTGTGCATGACATGGACCGGACTAGGCCCCACAAATTGCAATCACCCCTACATAAGACTCATGGCTCTACACAACTCATGTGTCTACGATAGATCAACTCCAAGGCCTCCAATCCCATACAGGACAAATGTTAGGATCCGACCCTAACCCCTCTTAGTTGGTTATTAGTTAACATGATATATTTTTTCCATGTAATAAAGGCCGACATTAGTTAATAAGGCCAATTAAATAAATGTGAACAAGTCAATGTAAGAAGACCTAATAGAAGCTTCCGCTTCTAGAAGGATCTTCCTCTAGAATGTTCTTTAGAAGATAGAATTAATATAAATAAGAGTAGGAGGTATGGGAAATCTTGTCTTGAGAAGTTATTGTAATAGAGCTCTGCTCTACTGGAGGTTGCCCCCTCGAAGAGGCAAGTGAACATTGCTTTCTTGAATAAAAGTATTATTTCTGTTTTTGCGCTCTCAATATTTTGCTGTCCACTTGATAATTGCTAAATATTCCAATTTCTGCATAATATATTATATCTGGTACCTTACAAGTGGTATCAGAGCTCCTTCTCGGGCAGGAATTGTGGGTTAAATTTTTTCAGGGTAGAGACGTATTTTGACGTCTTTAAGCTACAAAGATCTGTCGTTCAGTGCATAAAGCCGCAAATGAGGAAGCATACACGCAAGGAATACAAGAGGTTTTTAAGCTCACATTGTTGGACAGTGAGGACGATCATGTGGTTAAGTTTCTAGTTTAAGTAGAGGACACAAATCTCAAGGAAGGGGATGCAGGCTTGGATGCTCCAGTTCATCTTCTAGTTGAGGCACACTTGCTTGGCACTTTTATCCATGTAGCTAGGGCACACTAGGTGATTAGACTAGGGTTAGGGTTTGACTGAGTCACTTCGAGTAGTTCATGAAGTAGATCAATTTATCTTCCCTCTTCTTCCTATTCTACGATAGATATGTAAGGCGCACCATTGATATGGTTAGTGAGTTTTTGTTTTGAGATATTGCAGTGTATTTCTTCCTTCAATATTCAATAGAAGATAATTGTGATTGAGAGATATGGGTGTTTGCTGTTTGAATTTTCAGTAGTATGTGTTTGTAGATTAGCATTACTTAGATTCACTATTTTGATCGAAGCTTTTGAGTTTTCATTTGATTAGGATTTAGGTTGTTCTTTCCAAATGCAGAATTTGCTTACCATGGTTTGCATCTTAACATGGTATCAGGGAACGTTTGTTCAAACATTCTAGGAATCCACGTTTGGATAGGACTGTAACCTATGAGAGGGAATTGTCGGAGGGTTTCAAGGGTGGGATGCCCAAGCTTCAATAAGTGTAGCAGACATGAGCCTATGAAGGGTTGTGGGGTGCAATGTTGTAGTTTTCCAAGTATTGGAGTGTTGTTTTTGTGCCTAAGAAAGACGATCTGCACCTTTAAGAGATTTGATTAATTGTTACTGATTTGTTTTCATTTTCGTTTGATGAGTTGCAGTTATGACTAGTCACATTGTACGAGATTTTCACGTGTTGGGTGTTTCCAACTTTGTTTCATGTAAGTGCAAGTTGCAGAGTCTCTTGGAAGAAGTTGATCCGTGGTATCCTGTGGAGGAGGAGGTCATACTACCCATAGATCCCAAGGATTTGGCCAAGTGCAATAGGAAATTGATCAAAGCGAAATGAATCGTTTTGGATTTGGTGAAGGATCATGTAATCCCTTACATTGCAGAGAAGGAGATAGCTAGGGAGACACACACTTCCTTGGTCACCTTGTACCAGAGTGAAAACATGTCCAGGAGAATGTTCTTGAAGAACAGACTGACTAGTACCTACATGAACAAGACTAATACAATAGCTAGCTATCTAATGAAGATCACAGAGTTGAGAGATTAACTAGTTGTAGTTGGTGTCAAGGTAGAAGAGAATGATCTAGTTTGGATCAACTTGGATGGCTTTGGTCCATCTTGGTATCTTTTTGTATAGTGTATGTGTGCTCATGAGAAGCTACCTTCATTCAAAAGCTTGTGGGATGCCTTTGCTGGGGAGGAGATGAGATTAGAGAGAGTTTTGACTAACTATGAGGATGTACTAGACCTAGCCGTCATTGGGAAGGTGATGAAAGGAGGAAATAAAGTAGGATCTAGGAAGGGTTACAAGAAGAAGGAAGACTCGTGGTCTTCTAACCAGCAAATGAAGGATTTGAGTCATATCAAGTTCAACAAGCACGGTCACTATGCTTCTCAGTGCCATGAGATGAAGAAGGGGAAGGGTAAGCAACACCAATAGAAATATTTTGTAGGAAGTCTTTTATGAACACAAATATATAGAAATAGATAAATAAATAATAATTAAATAATAGTAATTAATGCTCAATAACTAAATATCTTATGAAGAGTCACCTTCCTGATGAAGGTCATGTCTCTTATGAAAGGGCACCCATGCGTGGGTATATATACAACCCTCATTTCTCATTTGCAGTCATCTCATTCATTTTCTTATTCAATATATATTTCATTATCCTAAATGGATTTCTTCGTATTCCAAGTATTTTGGGTATTTCGTGTATGAACCAGATTGGTTCACCACATTTGGTATCAAAGCCTCATTTTTCTAATCCCAACAATTGGCCATATAGGCTTCTAGCCACACTGAAAAATCTTCAGAGATTCTCTGATTGTCTGGTCTTTGGCCACTAGACCCTTGGTAAAAAATTTGCCCTTCGCAACATCACTGCAGAGCATTGGCCACATCAATTTCTAGGAGTTTCTCGGATCCATAGGTCTTTGACCAAAAATCCGTTCCTTGGCCAACTGCATTTCATAAATTTTGTTGAAGGGAAAGGAAGAAGGGAGAAAACAAAAATTATTTCTGCTGTAGATTTCAAGGAAAAAAAGGGATCGTTGTAGCCAGAAGACTATTGGTTTAAAAAAATAATTATTGGGGAAATAAAAACAACGATTATAATTTTGATTAAATGTTGTTTGAAGCAACATATCAAAGAAACTACTGTTTAAATAATAATAAAAAAAATTCTGCACAGCCGCAAACAGAATATCTGGCACCAAAACGTGTTGTACAAAAGGTTCTACAAGTATCAATATATTTATAGTATCATTCGCCAACTAGAGTGCTCTATTGAGGAAGCTCTGTGCACATATATCAGAGTGCTCTGTTAGCACATATACCAGAGTGCTCTGTTACGGATTTTTTGAAATTGTTGCAACCAGGTTTACAAATCGTGGCATTTATACACACCAACAAAAATTGCTGTAATCCGCCAGCCCTAAGGTGCTCCACTAGGATACGTAGACAGATCGAGCCGCCATTAATCTGGATAGTTAACTAGTCAACGAGTAGGTCGTGACTAGTCAATAATTCGCACCGGGTCAACAAACCGGACTATTGGAGTATCCTTAATTTCGATCGATTCGTAATTTGTTAAGGGCCAGCTTGCAAAAAGAAAAACCTTGATGGACCTACATTGCATATGGACGGAGTAAAAAAGGGCGCACGTACGAGAGAGTATAAGGGTTAAACCACCATTTGAGTCGGGCCGCCCCCATTTCTTCTTAACCGAGTTGAAGACTATTTTAGAGGAAAATCGTAATGGTTGGAGCCACTAAAAAGTCGACCATCGTTGGTTGAAGCCAAAATCAAAGGTTTAGATTATCTTTTAATAGACTATGGAAGTTACAAGAAAATATTTATTTAAAGTTTCTTAAAAGGCATAATTAAATTCTTAAGAAAAAAAGTGGTAAAAAAAATCATCATATCAAAGGACTTTCGTAAAAAGGAATCAAAGTGCTATAAGACAAAGAAAAAAGTTCATAAAGGAGAAAAGATATATAAAGTTCATAAATTTACCAATGCCAAGGTATAAAGGTGTAAGTTATAAAATAAAAGTGAAGTATAAGGAAAGGGTGTTGGAGTATAAAAAAATAAATAAATTTACGAAGGTTATTAATTGAACTCTCTACAAAAGTATTTAATAAAGAATAATTTTTTGAAGATAATATCTACAAGGATTAAAAAGATATAAAAGGGGGTTGTACTTTAAATAAAGTATCAAAGCTTAAGTAAGAAAAAAGACGAGTATTAAAGTTCATAAAAAAAGGTACTTGAAGGTACAAGTTAATTAAAAGTTTTTCCTGGAGAAATCATCTATGAATATGACAAAATACTCCCATCCTGTCAAGGATGCTGAAGACATAGGCCCGCGTACATCTGAATGCACTAAATCCAATATGCCCTTCGATCTACTGTCACTACTTGGAAAAGTTGTTTTTCATACTTTCACAAGGCACACCCTTTACACACGTGACTGTGCTCAGTGCTCAACTCTGGAAGGCTAGTCAATATCTCCTTGAGCACGTTAAGTGCCCCATGGTGTAAGTGAGCCATCCTTCTATGCCATAAATCTCCCATATCCTTGTTGTTGCTAATCAATGCATGAGGTGACTCAAACTACAACTTGTATAACTTGCGTGACCGGATCCCTATCATCTTGGCCTGCTTCGACCCCTTGGGATGAATGTACACTTTCGGTCCTTTGAAAGACATATCATACCCCTTGTCCTGAAGCGTCGAAACTGATATTAGGTTCTTTGTCATCCCTGGTACGAACAACACATCTGTAAAATTGAATGTCTTGCCTGACTCCCTCTGAAATGTGACTGTGCCTCATCCTACTGGAGTACATTTGGACTTATTCCCCATTTCTATATCGAAAGTCATCTCCTCCTCTCTGAAATTGGACAAGTGTTTTTTAACTCCTGTCATATGATATGACGCACCACTATCAATATACCACATCCCTGTGGCTTGTGCGCTTGAGCTAGAGAGGCAAGCGATGGGTGAGAAATCCTCATCAAATCTGGAAGAAAACTCATCAATGTCCGCTGAAGCTGTTGTCTGAGACTTCTTCTTATTTGGACATTGACTGGCATAGTGCCCTGGCTTGTGACAAGCAAAACATTTAACTTTGCTCATGTGTAACTATGGATCCCAAATCTTGTGTAACTATGGAAGAATCTACCACTGTCACCTAATTAGAGACTTCCCTCGTTTTAGTGATGGAAGAGGTCCACCACAAGGGAGGATTCCCTGGTGACCTCAAGGGATTAAATAGTAAGATTAGCCAAGCCTACAACCCCCTATCTTGGTCACATGTTAGGTCTAGGTCTAGGAGAGGGATAGAAGATAACGAGATAATTGTTGTACCTGTATGAGACAATAAACAACTTGCAACATAATATAAACAATTACCAAGTTATAGCATGCAATAATGACCTCTTGGACACTAGACAATGAATAAATGCTACGGCTGTTGCAAATTACAGCAGTAAGTTAGTTTTATAACAACAATTAATACTTTGCAACAACAACAAATAAAAGTGCTAAAAAATGTAGCAATTCACCATGAAAAGTGAGCATTCAACAAGTATATTATTATTCAATTGCTAGAAGTGTTTTCTAAGTAGTTTAAGCCACTTGTAAATGATTGTATGCAGTAAATTAAAGTAGTTTTTAGTGGCCGTAGCAAACCTTTATAACAACAACAATAAATATTGATAGTTTGCTAGGGTTAGGGTTAGAAATGTTAGTAAAGCATTTGAGAGAGAGAGAATGTTGATTTTAATAGCTACTTTAACCACAAGAACACCTCTAGACTAGTGTCGTTGTCTTCTAAGGATCATGGAGTCACAAATGCATTAGCTTGAAGACTAAACTAGGTGAAACAAGAGAGGTAAGGTCTAAACCCTAAGGTGCAAATGCACTTGGGCCTTAGGTCTTAGACTTCGAGGAAAGAGGTACCTAGGGTGCAAACACTTTTGGGCCCTAGGTGTCGTTTTTCCCTTCTTCTAGCTTCACTTAGGTTAAGGATTGAAGTCTAAGGTTAAAACCCTAAAGTGCAAGCACTTTTGGGCCTTAGGGTTTTAATCCTAGCAAAGAAAGCTTCACAAACTTGGACAATAAAGACTTTGTGAGGGAGAGAAACACTTATGTCTCCCTCTTAGGGTTTCAACAAGACAAGAAAACTTGCAACAAGTAGCAATTTAACCTTTAGCATTAGCAAGAAACATAAAATTGCAGAAAATTACTTCTTCCAAGTATCAAGAGCATCAAAACCCTAATTTCAGAAAATTATCATCCAAAAGAGCAAACCATCCACAAAGAAGCTCCTCCAAGCCTAGTGCATGAGAGAAAAGAGCCAAAGAGACCAAAAATAATGAACTTTTAAGAGGTTCTCCTCTACCAAATGGTGAGGAATGTGATAATTTGAAATGATCCTAGCGCTAGCCTCTTTATATGGGGTAAACCCTAGTGCTTTGTCCACAAGATAAAGTGAAATGACAAATAATTCATGATTAAAGTGGGGCCAACCCCTCAAATAGCCTCTACAAATGACAAAAATGCAAATAAACCATCATGAATGCCACACGTGTGGTGACGTCAAGCCTCCCAAGGCCACGTGGCATCATCTCAAGGTGTAGTGATGGCAATGGTATGTCTCCTCATCCATGGTCATGCTCCATCATCAGTGGTACCCCAAGGGACATCAAACCCCATCATCTTGAAACCCTAGAAGGTGACATCATCATCCAATGGAGGCCAACATCAAGGGTTTAGGGCATTGCGTCCAAGGTGAAGGAGGTTGCATCTCGTCTCTACATGGTATCTAGTTGTCTACTGTTGCAATGTCCTCAATCCAGTGAGTAATAAGCCCTGGGATACACTGCCCAGCATGTGGGCTTCCAGCCCATCTGTGGGCCATCATGACTAAATCTGCGAAAACCAAGCCAATCTGTCCATCATCCAAGGTCCTGAGGATTTGAGAGCTCATGTCTAAAGGTGCCAAGTCACTAGCGACTCACTGCTCTGCATCACACGTGCCAAAGTCTTGCAATAAGGGCACAATGTCCTGGGTGAAAACCTAGGACGCCCCTCAAAGAACCATGTTAGGGCCATCCAAATCAAAATAGAATATAAGACAAGGTAAACCAATGTTCATAAGAGATATTAGTCCTTGAGTCATGCAAAGTAAGCTGTTACTTAAGATATACGCCATGTAAACAATCACCTCAGTATCCCCTTCAAGCATCACACTGGCCTAGGACCTCATGTGAGTTGGCAAGTTTGAATATGGGAGGGCCTTCATCCAACCCTATTAGGTGTGCCAACCAAGATAGTGAAATAAAAGACTGGGTAGAGGGATAGGTCTCGAGGGAAACAATGAAAGAAAGAAACCCTTCAAGAGTAAGTGTGACAGTGGTATGAATTTGGGCTTACTTCATGGTTTATGGTGTCATTAAATCCATTTCTATGAGCGCCTCTATAGAGAGAGCGCTTGTTGCTTGAGATACCCTTTCCTCGATACGTTTTGCATTTTGAACCCCTTAATTGCCTTTTAATACCCATTTATTATTTTGCAAGCCCCCTTTATAGGTTTCAAGCTTTTATTCTTTCATTTTCTTATTGGGCTATGGTCCTATTATAAGTGTGCATTTAGTGCATCAGGACAGGGGGCGTTTACCATTAGACGGGGTAGAGATCAAGCTGGCTTGTGGCTTTTATAGGTGGCCTTTATCATTCTTTACATAGCATATATAGCAGTTGCATCAACCTCTAGGTCTTCAACGTCTTCTTCTTGTGAGAGAATGGACCATGAGATCCAGGATGGAAAGTGTCAAGTATGGTGGGGAACAAAACATTACCCTTGTAAGAGCTCCCTAGTAGTACTCTTTTCCCTGGGCGGTGACAACACGGGACTAGGGCACAAAAGCTGGCCACCAAGGTGAAACAAAACAACAAACACAACTTCCCAAGCCAGTGATCCATTATCCAATTTCAACCAATCATCCTTATCCACATGCCCAGTAAATTAAGCACAACACTTCGCATGAAAGAAGGACTAACATACCTCATGGTGACATTGGCTTACCATCTCCTATACATTGAGTTGTCTAGATGTGATGAGCTTAGCTGATCTGTAGCTGTAAGAGGCAATCTGAGGGGGGATGCTGGGATGCCATGTGTGGACATGCTGATCATCATCATGGTCGGGATCATTGTCTCTATTGAGGGCCATGAGACATGATCTCCTTTAGTTACCCTAAGGCTTGCATGGGTAACAAGAAGGACCTAGGGTTTGCGGCAATGAAATCCTAAAGGAGACTTATAGCCCTTTGCTTGGAGAGATTTTGTGAGGCAAGCTTGGAGAATGATCAAAGGTGGACTTGTTGGTGTTGATGGTAACCTGTTGTTGAGCCTTTGAGTGGCTAGGAGTAGCTTGGTATGATGCCTTGCTAGACCATGTTTACTTGTTAGGGTTTGTTATTGATGGTGGATGCCCTAGCTAGAATTTGGATGCATGGGAAAGTCCTAGCTTGTGATAAGCTTGAAGGACTTGTGATTAGCAGTTGGTATGTACTTGTAACTTCATTCTTATGTATATATAAAGTATAGTTTTCTGTCCAAACTTTGTGCACTTGCAGATCTGATTTTCAGATTATGTTCTCATGGTGATTGATTAGTTTCTAGTGCTAGTTATGTATGCTGATTCAACATAATAGTGAGGCTATTTTGTTGAGTGATTTGTCAAGTAAATAGAAGCCAAGAAGACAAATTTGTGGTTGTAACAAATTTGCCGTTTATAAGTTATTTTCGGATCTATTATATGTTGGGGATTGTGCCCTTAGGGATGGAAACATAGTTCCCTTGAACTATATTTTTTCAGTGTTTATTTTCTTGGGCTGCCTTATGTATTTGGTTGGAAAAAAGTGATATATGCTGCTGTAATTTATATTTCAGGTTCAACAATAAGGCTGAAAGCTCACATGAAAATAGATCTGGGAAACCTCGAGTAAATGAGGTGAAATTTCTGAAATTGCATTAAGCATGGATTATCGGAATTTCCACACAACTAAGTGAAGAACCTTTATCAACACCTTTACCAAAGGTTTGCTAACTTAGCACACCTAATCCACTCCTCCCCATAAGAAATCTTGGTCCACTAGTTTAGCAAGGGCTTCTCCTTCATGTTTCTTTTTAAATTTACTTGTGTGCCATTCATTGGAAATGGACATCCTCTTCACTTCCAACAAACGGTGCAGAGATTGAAGAGAAATGAAGCTGGTGGAAAATCGTGTGATGGAAGGACACATCAACTCCTTGTTTCATGTGAATATCTTTTTTAGCCTAAGAACAAATGCATGGTTATATATGAATTTTGTGATGCTCCTAGCCCAATCAATGACTTCCTTGATAAAGTAAATTTTTCCCACATCCTTAAGCATCAAATTGATGTCATGGGAGGCTTATGGAATCCAAAATAATGTGGGGTACCTCTCCATTTGCATCTTGTCGACAACGACATAATTAGCAGCGTCATCTATTATGATTTGCACATCATGCTACACACCTACCTCTTGGACAAACTCAACCAACAATTCACACAACAATGGTGCATATTTAATATGTTAAGATGCCTCAACTAATTTAATAAACATTGTACCCATAAAACAATTTACCAAGAAATTAAGGAGGGTCTTGCCCTTCCCAGCCGTCGAACCATCATATATTATCATGCATCTAGTGGCCTCCCATGATTGTGTTTGGTCCTCCTATATAGTAGAGTTTCCTTTTGAAGGATTGATCCTTGTAACTCCTCATAGGTAGGGGCCTTATACCCTAGAATGATGACAACATCAAACATTGCTTGGTAGAAGAGATTGTTCTTGACAATACTAAAAAGTATGTCATTAGAGGAAATTTCAACTCAAAAGTGTCCTAAGGAAAAATCAAGAAATTAATAAAATAATATCATGTAGACAATTTTTTAATATTTCACTTTTATCAAAGCTGCCCATGGTTATTTCACTTTTATCAAAGTTACCTTAAATATACATTTTATATTAATATCAATTTATGAAGACCAAGTTGGATGTAGTGTTTTCCCCCAATATAAGGAAAGAAAATTAAATACACAATGCCATCTTAAAAGTTATTGGACCAATTTTTCAAGGTGTAAAGTTCTAAAAAAACTATTAAATATTATTAAAAAATAATTTATAAAATTACACATACTCAAAATTATATTGTAGAATATATATATATATATATATATATATATATATCACCAGTGAACTAATAATACACAAACTCAAAATTATACTATAGAATAAATAATATATATTCATATTATTAAAAAACTATTAAATATTATTAAAAAATAATTTATAAAATTACACATACTCAAAATTATATTGTAGAATATATATATATCACCAGTGAATTAATAATACACAAACTCAAAATTATACTATAGAATAAATAATATATATTCATTTAAAATTCACCAGTGAATTATTTCAGTAACATATATATATATATATATAATTTTTTTTAAGAAATGTGATAAAACTTATCATAATTCATTATATATATAATTGTTTTTAGAAATGTGATAAAACTTATCATAATTCATTGTGATTGTAGGAAAATTATGATATATATGTTAGGATAAACTTGACTTGGTAAAATAGTCAAATCTATTTTAAGTAAACAAGTGGGTTTTCAGCCCATGGTATTGGTGACCGATGGTTTTTGTGTTCCATGGTTTTGGTAGCCCATATTATTATGCCCGTGGATTACATGTAATGAAGCCTTTAAAAGGAAAAAAAATTATTAAATATTTTTAAAATTAAAAATTTACTATTTCATTTCTCATAATAAAGACATAATTTAAAATGAAAAATCTAGAAATTACACCATTATCATACACATAATATTGAACTAAAAATCTAAAGATTATACCACTTTCATAATGAATATTATAGGATTGCCTACGAATTGTTGTGCATAGCGACCTATGCGAAAGAAATTGAAAACACTCCAAAATATATAAATAAATAAATATACTTTTATATGTATCATTATATATATTTCTGAAAACACTCCAAAATACAAAATAACATAATATATATATAGGAGCATATACATATATATATATGTTACAGCAGCAGTTATATATTTCTACACACACTTCTATAATAATAATAATTATTATTATTATTGTTATTATATATTTCTATATGTATCAAAACTCATGATTTAAAAAAATAAAAATTAATTAATGTTAGTAATGAAAAGTGCCAATGCATTAATACCACCTCAATACACTATCTCTCATTTATTACAACTATTGGAAAATTGGTTATCATATTAATTCTATTCTCCATATCCAAGAAAATTTCGGGCAGCCTTGACAAGTATCATGCTTAGGGTAGACAAATTATATTATTAAAAAATATCACCAATATCCAAATTATATAATAAAAAATTGCCTTCAATATGCACCTCTTTTGAATTTTAAATCATTTTGATTAGCTAATAGCGTATGGCATGGAATTGGTACTAGGGTTGGGGGGCACATCTTTTAACCAAATTTCCTCTAATGTGCTCCATAGAAAGCACCTTTCAACAACCTTGTTTTCTTCTTTCTTATCCTTTCTTTTAATCACTAATCTAAGGGAAAGTTGTGCCCCAAGTCCGGTTCTTGGAAAAAAGATAGGCGGGGTTCTTACGAAATGTGAAACTGTGGAGTCCCCCCTCAGTGTTCCCTTTCCTGGATATACTTGTGGTTCTTGAGGTTCTAGCTACTCCTTTGATGAAAATTTCAAGTTGGAGAGAGGCCTTGTCTTCCTTTTTATTCTTTTCATAATAGATTGATGGGAATCTTGCATGAGTTTTGGGCTTGAACTGGGACAAATGTCAACCTCATGCCTTGGGATTCTAGCAAGGTGGTATATCAAGCGGTTAATCCCTCCTGTCATAGCTTTTCCACATAGCTCACAACTAAATTTTTGCCTGTTTGACCCATCTTTAGATTCATTATATTGCCAAAATGGGTCCAAAGGCTTCTACATGTTGGCAAGGTGATGTTCAACTTCAAACCTAGGGGAAAAAATCAAAATAAATGAACATAAAAGAACTTTGGTAAAAAAATAGACCTATAAAATCATTTTATGACCCATGAAAATTAATAATAAAAGGCAAGTATTATGCACTTTGCTAACCCTTGGATAAATCTTGAAAAAAAATATTTACACGATGGAATTTAATGTGTACCTAGAAATATGAAAACCACAAGTAGAAATCAATCCCAACTCTGCAAAAAATTCGTTGATGGCGATGAAAATGATTCTTTGGCCCTCGTAAGATCGATGGTAGATGCTAATAAGCTCCTTTTCTCTCAATCCCCATCTATTGCAGAGAAAAGTAACCCATAAAATTGAATTTTGGGCTTATATAGGCACTTTTTCACGGCCTCAATGATTCTTTTCTATCATAGTGCGATGTTTTGGGGAAAAACCATGTCTTTTACATAGCATTGTAATGTCTCGGTTTTTTCAAAAATCTCCACATCAATGATATTTGCAATAGAGGCTCTAGGAGCTAAAGGGGTGCCACCTAAGAAGGAAGTGGAACTTGAGTTACAACCATTGCGAAACTCTCCTTTACCAAACATAACACTGTATAGGTAGTCCATGTTAAAATCAAATGAGGTGAAGTAGTTGTGGGAATTGTTGGAGGAGAGGAATCATAAGTCCAAGTAGGTCACCTATTATTTTAGTGCCAAAGAAGGAGAGACTTGGAGGTTGTGCATTGACTACAATGCTCTTAATAGGATCATTGTCAAGAATCGATACCTCTTGCCCAAGATTGATGACTTGTTAGATTGGTGGCAACGTGTGAGGTACTTCACCATGCTAGATCTATAATATGGATATCATCAAGTCTGAATCAAGGAAGACTACCTTCAAGATGAGGTAAGGTATATACAAATGGTAAGTAATGCCTTTTGGTTTGAGTATTTCAGCAACTATTTTTATGTGTTTAATCAATGATGTGTTGCACCCATTCATAGATTCATTTGTCATAGTATATTTAGATGACATCTCGATCTTTAGTTCTACTTGGGAGGAGCATGTTGGATATTTGAAGCAAGTGTTGGAGACACTAAGAAAACACCAACTGCTAGCAAACATAAAGAAGTGTGAGTTTTCCAAGCTTGGTGTTCCTAGTGCATGTCATTGGTGTAGGTGAGTTGAAGATTGATCTTGCAAAGATAGAGGCCATCCATTAGTGGCCCACTCCTACCAACCTTAGTGAAGTTAGGAGGTTTGTGGGAGTCACTCAAGATTTGAGGAAGTTCATAGCATCATTTTTAGTTTTGGTAGCACCACTTCATGTTGTGACAGTGAGTCATTTGAGTTTCCAACGGGGTAAGATTTAGCTTAAAGAATTTGAAGAATTGAAACAAAAGATTAGTCAAGCCCCTATCCTACCATTGCTTAACTTGTAAAAACCATTTAAAGTGGACACAGACACAAGTGGGTATGTTATGGGTGCAGTGTTGATGTAAGGGGGGGTTGCTCTGCTATGATATAGAGTTATTCCATGGAGTAGTGTTGAACTACCCTACCTATGACAAGGAACTCAATGCCTTAGTGCAAGTAGTTAAGAAGTGGAAGCACTATTTATTGGGTAAGGAGACCAAAATCCATGTTGATTACCAACCTCTGCAATACTTGTAGACTCATAGTAAGCTCCAACAAACATAATTGGATGGGATTTATGCAAAAATTTCATCTAGTGATCAAGTATAGGAAGGGCACTGCCAACAAGTTGGTTGATCTATTGTCCAGATTGCCAACACCCAAAATCATAGTCCTAGGAGCCCTTAAGCACATAAAACCATTCACCCATGAAGCATAGAAAGAAGAATACACCAAAGATGAGGACTTCGAGGTAATGTATTAGCAACTGCAAGGTCATTGTAAATTGGTGAATGGAAACAATGAGTCTGATTACAATCTTCGGGATGGATTGCTCTACAAGATGGAGAAGTTGTGCAAGGGAGAAAGAGTACAACTAATAAGGGAGGCTCATATCTCCAAGGTTGTTGGACATTTCAGTGTTGGGAAGATTGTAGCCAACTTGTAGAGGTACATTTATTGGCCCAACATGTAGTAAGAAGTATCTAGGTTCTTCATAGGTTGTATATTGTTTTGTATTAGTGAGCCTAGCAACATGAAGCAATGGCTACACAATTCACTTCTAGAACCTACAAGGCCATGGGAAAGTATATCCATGGATTTCATTGGGATTTTGTCGAGGATGAGGAGAGGGCATGACTTTCTGTGTGTGGTAGTTTTCAGGTTTAGTAAGATGTGTTAGCTTTTGGGGTTACATTGAAAGTGTTTACACCATGCTTGGGGGTGCTTCATGTGATGTGGAGTACATGGTGTGATGCCTACCCTTGGTTATATCTTAGTGGACATACACATTGGAGAATAGCTAGGTTCATCATAGGTTGTATATTGTTTTGTATTAGTGAGCCTAGTAACATGAAGCAATGACTATACAATCCACTTTTAGAACCTACACGGCCATGGGAAAGTATATCCAGGGATTTGATTAGGATTTTGTCGAGGATGATGAGAAGGCATGACTTTCTGTATGTGGTGTTTTTTAGGTTTAGTAAGATGTGTTAGCTTTTGGGGTTACATTAAAAGTGTTTACACCATGCTTGGGGGTGCTTCATGTGATGTGGAGTACATGGTGTGATGCCTACCCTTGGTTGTATCTTAGTGGACATACACATTGGAGAATAGCTTACACATGGATTGCTATACCTTGACTTGATGTTTATGTGGCACACTTCCTTAGGAGGTTGGAAACCTATGTGGCATGGTGACATTCTTCATGAGGTGCACATTGAGGGCATGGTCGCTTGCTTGGGAGGAAATCCTATTTGGAGGAGGAGCGTTGAGGCATTGTTGTATCTTAGTGGATGTACACATTGGAGATACCTTACTCATGGATTGCTACACCTTGACTTGATGCTTAGGTGGTGCACTTCCTTAAGAGGTTGGAAACCTATGCTACATGGTGACATTCTTCGTGAGGCACAGATAGATGACATGGTTGCTTTCTTGGGAGGAGACCTTATTTGGAGGAGCATTGGGGCATTTAGAAGGGGGGTATGTGTTTCCAAAACGGAAACACGTTGGAGACGTGACCCCCCAAAAATTTGGAAATGAGGAAATGCGATATATATAATGTACTATTTTATAAATAGCACATTATATTGAAACTTTGAAAGAAAGCATTATGAATTAATGAGCAAGAACATTTAAATGACAAACATAATTGACAAGCAATGTTCCACCATCACTTATATTGGGATCATCTGTTGATGTTTTGGTAGATGTGGGAGGTATTTTCCTCCTAGACAACTTTTCTTAGAGAAGAAGAAGATTCCAAGAAGTCAAAGGAAGACCATTGAACAGTTGAAAAACACCCCGGAAAAGAATAAAGTGAAATAGAAGATCACAAAAGAGAAGTTGGCCCATAGGAAATAATAATAAAGTGGAAATATAATTTCCAGGAAGAGAAGTCGGTCCACAAAAATAATAAAGACCCAGAATAAGAAGTCGGCCCCAGACAGGCGCCCATACAAGTCTGGGTCAGTTCATTTGTACAACCATACATTTCTCCTTCTACAGTGCGCACTAGGAGGTTGCATCAATTTCGCTATTTCTGGTCTTTGGTTCTCTTGGAGAGTGCGCCCCACTTGGGAAGGATACTCTTGGTGGCTCTCGGTGATTTCTCTTGTGCGCAACCTCTGGAGGAGTTGCGCTAAGGTTGTGTGGCGCTACTCAGTTGCATCGTGCTAGTTATCAGTTGCAGTAGTAGTTGCAGTTGCAGTTACCAGTGGCAACAACTCTGTGGTGCCAGTTCTAGTGATGCGCCTATCTTGGTGCCAGCTCCGTGGTGTGCTATCTTGGTGCCAGTTCTATGGTGTTGATCAGTTGTCTACCCTCGCTAGGGTTTGACAAGAAGAAGAGATAAGTATTTGTTGTCGGGGTCTTCATTGTTGGTTTGCTCTTGTGATTAGATCTTGTTCATGGTTGTATTGGAATATTCTCTCTAAGAAAAGTTGGTTGGGTTTTTCCCCGAGTTTGGGGTTTTCCCATGATAAATCATTGTGTCTTCTTGTGCTTGTTTATCTGCTGCTTATATATTTCAGTATATGATTATTGAATGTTAAAAGAAGATAAAAATGCTATGGTAAATCTAATGTTAACGAAACTAATGAAAATCTAACATGGTATCAGAGCAGGTTTCCTTCAAAACAATCTAATCGCTGGAAGGAAGATCGTGAGATTTGCCGCAGCATAATTTTCTTTGTCAAGCTCCTTGAGCACTTATTATAAAATTGATTGGGACAAACTCCATCACTAATCAACTCTCCCTACTCTAGCGCACCTACTGCACTTCTCAGATTGACTTTCCGTCAAAATTTAATTTTTTTAGGGTTTTAGGCTTGTTGACATTTTCCTTGACATTGAACCTTTTGATTCAGATTTCTAACTTTTTCTTATTGATGTAATGTCTCGTATTAGAAGACAAAGCTGGATGGTGTACTTCTATATAAGATGAGGGTGTTTGCAGGAGACGTACACTTGGCAACAAGACATTTATCCAAGCGATCCTAGATCTAGTGCACTCAGAGGAAGCCCAAGAGTTGGAGCCAACAGTGACGATGTCTCCTACAATATAGAACAACTGAAATGGGACAACAACAACTAGACTCCAGGTTTGCATATCGGGTTTGATATTTTATACTGCTGCAGCCTAAGTAAACGTTGTAACTAGAATAACAGTCTTTAGAGTTCTATAACTGCTATTGCTATCAAATGTTTAGTAACACTTGAATATTGTTGGTATGATGATCATTAAGTAAAAGCTCATTGTTCAGTATTAATGATACACTTGTTTACAAGATAAATTGATCTCCTCTAGGAGATGTTCTTGGTTGTTGACCTTGTTCCAGGCAGGTTATCTTGTAAATTCCATGGAGGTTACCATGGAGATGTTGTTGTTCTTGTTTCTTGTTCCGGGCAGGTTACCATGGAGGAATGATTGGTCACAACATTGGAAGAGTGTTGTTCTTATTTCTTGTTATTGTATTTTTGTTTTAGCTCTTGTTCCAGGCAGGTCACAAGTGATAGCTATGAGAAGGAGCTACTGTGACGATTGTTCCCATTCTTGTTTTTATCACTGTTCTTATTATAAGAATATTATTCTTGTCTGTTGTTTTCCCTTTTGTTGTTTCTCTTGTTCCCGACAGGTCACAAGTGATAGCTCTGAGAGGGAGCTATAATGACGATTGCATGAGGCAACATATTAGATGGTCTCTAGCTAAGACATGGAGCAGACTATCCAGACATAGAGTTGTGTACATGACCGTGCACATATATGTAATGAAGGAGAAAAGAACAGAGTCAAAACCTTCTGGCAAGAAGGGCACTTTTGCGGGATACAAAGTATTTCATATAGAGATTGATTGTAAGGAGCAGGAGCCTCCAAAGATGATCGTACATATCCCTCTAGTTCAGTTGATCACTCTTCAAATCATCGGGAAGAGTCAGTAGAGCTAGAAGGGCCTACCCATAATCACTGCAGTGACTAAGAAGAGACCAACATGGTCTCGTGATACTTTGCAGGATGCAACGGGGATACAAATATATGGCATTGATGAGCCATATCATGAGGAGTAGATGGCTCCACTAGTGGTGAGGCAGGAAGCCCCACCAAGTACCAACTCAGAAGGAGCTAGAGTTCAGAGGGAATCAACCCTCAGGATTCAGTAGGGAGGAGCAGCCTCCCTCGAACAATTCATAGGAGATCAGACTTCAGAGGAGGTCAACACATGCAGAGGGAGTAGATGGCTACGAAGATTATATAGACTCAGAGGGAGTCAAGCTTTAGAGGGAGCATGCAAACTCAGAGTGAACTTGATCTCGAGAGTCAGTGGCTTAGAGACTTTCATTCAGAAAGTATTCCTCCTCAGATTTAGATGGGAGAGAGAGATGTCTTCCAGGACTGACATGCATGTGCCATGAGTTGAGGAGGCTAGATCGAAGCTTCAGAGGCCTTGAGGAGATATGAGACCTCCTAAGAGGATTCCCTTGTTTTAGTGACAGAAGAGGAAGTCAGTCAAAAGGAATGGGATATGGATTTTTCCTTAGTTCCAGAGAGAGCAAGAGACCATACATGTTTTCCAGCTAGGTGACACTGATGAGGAAAATCATTGATTCAAAACTTTCCACTTTTGACGAAGTTGCTAAGCAACAAGTATGGAAGGATGCCATAATGGAAGAGTACTAGTCCATCATGAAGAAGGATTTGTGGGAAGTGGTTCTGAGACCAGAAGGGAAGTCAGTGGTGACTTCCAAGTGGATCTACAAGATCAAGCATGCTGCAGATGGAAACATAGAGATGTACAAACCTAGATTTGTGGCCAGAGGATTCTCCCAACAAGAGGGAGAAGATTATGATGAGATACTTGCTCCAATAGCCAGAAGAAGTGTACATAGAGTAGCCACAAGATACATGAGAAGGAGTCTCATGTCTGCAGATTGAAGAAAGATTTGCATAAGTTTAAGTAGGCACCCAGGGCAGGATATGCCAAACAATTATTTTGATGAGCTTGGGGATGGTTTCCCCTTGATATTGGATGACCTGTTTCTTACAAGGGATGAGAAGCTCACAGATGGGTGCAAGAGGGAACTCACTTTAGAGTTCGAAATGAAGGATCTGGATTTGATGGGATTAGAAGTGTGACATAGATGAGATTTTTCTTAGCCAAGGAAAATATACAGTTGAGATCCTGCAGAGATTCAGGATGATGAACTGCAAGTCCATGGTCACACCTATGGTTACGAAGTTGAAGCTCGTGTGATTCATATTCAGATTTGGTTGATCCCACGATGTACAGACAGTTGATCGGATCCTTTATGTACCTGGCTAACACCAGACCAGATATATGTTTTGCAGTGAACACTTTGAGTCAATACATGGTTGAGCCTAGACATGTACATTGGATAGCAACAAAACATGTGTTGAAGTACCTACATGGTACAGTTGGATATGGATTGAGATATGTCTCGGATGGAGATGTGAAGCTGCAGGGTTATACAAACTCTAACTGGGCAGGGAGTGCAGTGGACCGGAAAAGCACATCTGGATGTTGCTTCAGTTTGGGATCAGGTACGATCTCATGGTTAAGCAGAAAGCAGACGTCAGTGGCACTCAATACAACAGAGGAAGAGTATATCGCAGCTAGTGTTGCAAGCTGTGAAGCGGTGTGGCTTCGTAAGCTGCTTGCAGGGATATTTGATCTAGAGTTGGAGCCAACTTTGATACATTGTGACAATCAAAGTTGTGTGAAGCTTTCAAAGAATCCTATCTTTCATGACAAGTCAAAACACATAGAGATCAAATATCAGTACAACCGAGACATGGTGCAAAGAGGACCTGTGGAGCTCCGGTACATATCCACGGATGAGTAGATAGCAGACATTCTCACCAAGCCTTTGTCTAGAGTGAAGTATGAGTGTTGCAAACATAAAAATGATAAAAATAAATATAAAAAATTGTAATAATAATTAATATCATTTAATTAAATCAAGAGGCACGTACCTCTTCATCAAGAGGCACGTACCTCCTACCCTCGTGACGGTTGCTATAT
>SNQJ01S0001775.1:58830-97847 GCA_010110895.2 Picea sitchensis | reverse complement strand
CCATTGGACAGTAGCTGTGTGCTACTACGGTGGTTGTGTACCACTGGCGATGACTGTGTCATTGGACAGTAGCTGTGTGCTACTACGGTGGTTGTGTACCGCTGGCGGTGACTGTGTGTCATTGGACAGTAGCTATGTGCTACTACGATGGTTGTGTACCACTGGGGGTGACTATGTGTCATTGGACGGTAGCTGTGTGCTACTATGGTGGTTGTGTTCCACTGGTGGTGACTGTGTCACTAGAAAGTAACTGTGTGCTACTATAGTGGTTGTGTACCNTTACAATTTATTATATTTATTATTATCATTTTTATGTTTGTAACAATGAGTACCTCAGAGACAAGCTTGGCATGATGCAAAATGCCCACCCTCGTTGAGAGGAAGGTGTGTTGTTTCTCCTTCAGCCGACTAACCCTTCTGGCCAAGGGTTCCCTAGATCAGTCTTGTGAGGTGACTGAGGGGGTAATGCACTATCAGATACTAGTCTTGCCTATGCCATGCAAGGTGGTTAGGTGTGAATAAGGCTATTGGGAGAGGAGAAACATCACAGCGTAGTCTTGGATACTATGGCGGTGACTGTGTGCCATTGGACAGTAGCTGTGTGCTACTACGGTGGTTGTGTACCACTGGCGATGACTGTGTCATTGGACAGTAGCTGTGTGCTACTACGGTGGTTGTGTACCGCTGGCGGTGACTGTGTGTCATTGGACAGTAGCTGTGTGCTACTACGATGGTTGTGTACCACTGGGGGTGACTATGTGTCATTGGACGGTAGCTGTGTGCTACTATGGTGGTTGTGTTCCACTGGTGGTGACTGTGTCACTAGAAAGTAACTGTGTGCTACTATAGTGGTTGTGTACCACTGGTGATGACTGTGTGTCATTGGACAATAGCTGTGTGCTACTACGGTGGTTGTGTACCACTGGTGGTGAATGTTTGTCACAGTACAATAGTTGTGTACTACTACAGTGGTTGTGTACCACTGGTGGTGATTGTGTATCACTGGACAGTAGTTGTGTACTACTATAGCGGTGGTTGTGTACCACTAGTGGTGATTGTGTATCACTGGTGACTGGACAATAGTTGTGTACTACTATGCTAGTGGTTGTGTACCACTATGAAAGTAGTTGTGTACTACTATGACTTGACAACAATTGTGTTCCATTGAATAACATTGTAGTAGCTCTATGCTACTAGTTGATTGCTATGTAGTCATGGAGACTACTAGACTACTTGGAAGTAGTTGTGTTCTACTGGTTGACTGCAACATAGTCATAGAGACTGTGGCGGATTATTCAAGCTACCGATGGCATGGTAGTAGCTGTGTGCTACTAGTTGATTTCAGAGTAGTCAATGGACTACTAGATGAATACCTCCCGTAGTTACCAAAACATCAACACTCCCTCTTAGCTAGGGAGGTATCTTGGACTACTGGATGAAGACCTCGTGGAAAGATACCTCCCTAGCTAAGAGGGAGTGTTGATGTTTTGGTAGCTGCGGGAGGTATTTTCCTCCTAGACAACTTTTCTTAGAGAAGAAGAAGATTCCAAGAAGTCAAAGGAAGACCATTGAACAGTTGAAGAACACCTTGGAAAAGAATAAAGTGAAATAGAAGACCACATAAGAGAAGTCGGCCCACATGAAATAATAATAAAATGGAAATACAATTCCGGGAAGAGAAGTCGGCCCAAAGAAATAATAAAGACCCAAAATAAGAAGTCGGCCCCAGACAGGCGCCCAGATTAGTATAAATACAAGTTCGGGTTAGTTCATTTGTACAACCATATAGTTCTCCTTCTACAATGTGCACTAGGCAGTTCCAGCTGCAGTTGCAACAGTTTCGCTATTTCTGGTCTCTGGTTCTCTTGGAGAGTGCGCCCCACTTGGGAAGGGTACTCTTGGTGGCTCATGGTGATTTCTCTTGTGCACAACCTCTAGAGTTGCGCTAAGGTTGTGTGGTGTTGCTCAGTTGCTTCGTGCCAATTATCAGTTGTAGTAGCAGTTACCCGTGGCACCAACTCTGTGATGCCAGTTCTAGTGATGTGCCTATCTTGGTGCCAACTTTGTGGTGTGCTATCTTGGTGCCAGTTCTATGGTGTTGATGAGTTGTCTACCCTTGCTAAGGTTTGACAAGAAGAAGAGATAAGTATTTGTTATCAGGGTTCTTCATTGTTGGTTTGCTCTTGTGATTAGAGCTTGTTCATGGTTATATTGGAATATTCTCTCTAAGAAAAGTTGGCTGGGTTTTTCCCTGGGTTTGGGGTTTTCTCAGGATAAATCATTGTGTCTTCTTGTGCTTGTTTATCTACTGCTTATATATTTCAGTATATGATTAAATGTTAAAAGGAGATAAAAATGCTATGGTAAATCTAATGTTAACGAAACTAATGAAAATCTAACATCATCATCATTAGTATCACTCTTTGCCTCTTGTCTAGCCTTTGCCTCTACCTTGATCCTCTAGGTACATCTGTCAACACCTCCCAATTTTAATGAATTTGCCTAATCCAAGCCTTAAAATATGGTAGAAAAAGCTTAACATGCCTAATCAATGATTTTGGTTTGAGTGAAGGGTACATTTTTGCTAAGGCCATGACATAGGAGTTCAACATTCAATACCACCAACATCAAGGTACAAAAAGGGCTTGGTGCTCTTGATTAAATGCCAATTCCATACCCTCATATGCGATAGAATCCAATCAAAATGTTGCAATCCTACCAATCCTGAAATCCTAAAAATTGTTAAGTCCACTGAATTTTGAATGGGATATGAAATTCTACTTTCTCCATATGAAGTTTGATGAGGTTGGAACCACTCTCAAACATCCTGAAACAATTAATGGTGATGTTAAAAATTTGAGTAAAATGATAAAAAGGAAAGATAAAGGAAATGTCAATAAAAAGGAAAGATAAAAGAAATGTCAAGGAAAGATAAAGGAAATGTCAACTTTTACTTTAAGAATTTAACATTACCATTAGTTTCCCACATAAAGAAAACTTTCTTCTCTTAGAGGCTTCTAGAAGTCTCATTAATTCATAATTAACCTCTAATTAGGTATTAAGACCCAAATTGTGGGACCCAGTAGTCAAATTAAGGAAAAATTAGGCAATGTTTTTCGGAAACGTGCTGTACGAAAGCGTGATATGGTCTTGAAACACATTTCAAGCCATACAAAACACGTTTCATATGGATTGAAACACGTTTTAGCGTTTCGAGACGAAAACACTATTTTTACTAGGGGGGGGTTCCTACAACGTAGCTTTGGTTGCTTACATGCAGGCTTGTGCTTGACTTGAGGATGCTTGGATTGAGGAGTATTCATGGAGGTGTGATGGGCTTGGAGGATTGCATGGCTTAAGAAATAGTCTTGGAGTGTTGGAGACCTCTGGAGGGGAGCATTGGACCTTGTCTTGTAAAGTGCTCACCTTGGACCCTTGCTTGATGGATGTGCCTACCTTGGAGCTTGACATTTCATCTTAGAGTTGGAGCACTTCACATGTGGACCTATCTAGTGATTAGTAGGGTTGCTTGAGATAGTTGTTTATGGACCTTGTTCACTTTACTATGGCTGGCCTCCCTCACCTATATAAAGGGAGGAGAGATTCTTTTGATTCATTCATTTATCATCACATTGATTCTGGTCTTAGAGATGTGAGAGCTAGAGCGAACTTGTCTCTTTCATATGTAATTCTTCTTTGTTGTACTTTGCACTCTTGTTTATTGCACTAGGGTTCTTGTAAGGCTTTAGGGTTAGGGTTTTCCCTAAGAAGACAAGAAGAGATAGGGTTTGGGAGAAACCCTAGAGAAGAAAGAGGAACACTTGTTCTTGTGGTTTTTGTGAGAGAAGAAGACTAGGGTTCTATGGCATTGGAAACCCTAGGACTACTTGGAGTGCGTGATGTGGAGAAGATAGTGGACGACTATCTTTTATTCTCTTGTACACTTGTGTGATGCAAGTGTAGGTGCCAAAGAGGGCTTGCCAGTGTGTATGCTTGCTGGTTGTGGATATTTGGTTGAGTGATTAGCTTTGGTTGGGAGTGATTCCTAGCTTAGGAGTTGGTGCTTGGGGTTTGATAGTTGATGAGATACTAGCTTGTCGTGGTTGTAGGGTTTGGAGAGCATTGGAGAGTCTTAGCCTTTGATAAGCTTGAAGGACTAACTTGTACTCGCTTGGAATAAGCTGTTGGTAGGTACTTGTAACTTCATCTTATGTATATATGAAGAGTTCTTTGCTCTCCAAACCTTGTCTACTTGCAGATTTAATTTTCAGCTTTTTTTCTCATGATGATCGAGTAGTTTCTAGTGCTGGCTATGTATGCTCATTTAACATAATAGCAAAATGATTTTGATAAGTGATTTGACAAACATACAGAAGCTAGGTAGGCAGATTTATGGCTGTAATAAATCTGGTGTAGTAAGTAATTTTCAGATATGTTATATGTTGGGATTTGTGCCCTAAAGACTGGAAAAATATTTCCCTTGAAGTACAATTTTTCGGTGTTTGTTTTCTTGGGCTTCCTTTTGTATTTGGTTTGAAAAAAGTGGCATGTATACTATAATTTATATTTCAGATTTGGCCCTAAAGCTGGAAGTTGACAGGAAAGAGAATTGGGGAACCTCAAGATTGAGGTGAAATTTCAGAATTTACATTAGTCTACGATTTCTTCAAATTTCCACAAGATCATTTTAGTGGCTTGTAAGAAAACCATCAGAGGACAAGAAGCAACAATATTGCTCTTTGAAAGGGTTTGGGTGCACTTTGGAATACTGAGGAGCATCATCTTTGATAGAGATTCTAGATTTCTTAACACATTTTGAACTTCATTGTGGGAGAAACTAGATACAAAATTGGAGAGATCCACAACATTCCATCCCTAGATGGATGTACAGATGGAGGTGGTGAATAGACATTGGTTCAACTTTTGAGAGGTTACAATCAAAAGCATCCAAGGATCGGGGATGAGAATTTGATTTATATTCAACAATCCTGCTACAAGGTTGTCCCTGCTTCCACTAGTAAGTCCCCTTTCAAAGTTTTTTTTGTGTATTTGCACTAGAGGTAGAGAAGTTCATTGATCGGATTGGGAAAATACACTTGTAGGTGTTGGACTACGATTGTCGTTAGACCAAAACCCACATGCATTAGTCTCCACCACAATCGTCGGAGTTAGGATCCACGAGAGGGGGTTAACCCATGTCGCGAAACTCGCAAGAATTGTTGAACCCAATGTCCAACAATCTCACCCCCAGCATGGGCCAGGCGAGTTTCGAACTCGAGACTTGTCGCTCTGAAACCATTTGTTGGACTACGATTGCCGTTAGACCAAAACCCACAGGCGTTAGTCTCCGCCACAATTGTCGAAGTTAGGATCCACGAGAGGGGGTTAACCCATGTCGCAAAACTCGCGGGAAGCGTTGAACCCAATGCCCAACAGTAGGTTCAAGAGAGATTGAAGAAATCTTGGGAGAAATACAAGGCTAGACATGATCATCACATGGTTGAAAGACTTTTAAAATAGGAGACTAAGTTTGGTTGCACTTGAATGACGAAAGATTGCAGTATCTAGGAAAGAAAATCAAGGCCCTGAGATATGGACCTTTCGAAGTATTGGAGAAGGTAGGCTACAATGCTTACAAACTCAGTTTACTTATTTTATGTGCATTTAACTAGTAGCAAATGTACAGAATTTGAAACTTTATGAGCCATCCATGCTTGACGAGGACGAAGAGGGTCAAGTCTTACTTTTCATTGAAGATTTGGCATCAGATGCACATGTAGGATTACCAAGGGACATGATTTTGTAGAATAAGATTAGAACAATTAGAAGGGGTTAACAAGAACTTTGGCAGGTGGAATTGAAGGGGCAACTACCAATGAATGCCAAATGGTATTCCATGGAAAAAGTTAAGGAATTGTTTCCTCATTTCCTTAATAACTAAAGCTTTTAGAGACGAAAAGCTACCTTAGCTCTCAATGATTTACACACAAGGAGTTAATAACATTTGGAATTCACTAGGGATTTCTAGAAGCATCTTGAGGTTCTAGAAACCTAACCGTAACAGCCATGGAAGGTTGTTAAAACTCTAACCGAAAGGAGTTAAAGAGTTAGCTCCTTTGGTAGTGATTTCATGTTCCATAGCAGAGAAAATGCCAAGAGCAGAAGAGAGATAGAGGAGCAGAGGAGAAAGAGTGTTCTATAGGGGATTGTGGTGGACCATAGTGTCTCATAGCACTGTAATGAGCTTAATGATCTCTGTTTTTTGCCTTGTACTCTCTCCTGATTAAGAAGAAAGGCACAATCCTTCCTTTTTCTGGAGCTTTTAACCACATCGGTTTCTCCAAGGTAAATATTGTGTGCATGGTATTCCATGGTGTGTCTTTGCCATTTTAGTTCCCTTTTCATTCACATTAGTTAAAGAATCTATATTGTCTGTTTTATCTTTCTGTTAAATCACTAAAAATACAAAAATAGGACGTGCAGTCGAGCATAGGTTGACTGTAGGAGCATAGTTTAAGATCTGTTCTGGCGAGCCAACCATTGGAATATCCAAGGTGGTTTACAGATCATAAGAGTGTAGGAGAAGAAACAGGCACAGCAGAGTCTAACGAGAGTGAGAAAGATAAAAATGTAATGCAAGAAAATGGGTGCTGGCTGTCTTGTCTGAGTCTGGGAGTACAAGATCTCCTTGGTAAGACCTACAGTTTTGCTGGAGCTTTTAACCACATCGGTTTCTCCAAGGTAAATATTGTGTGCATGGTATTCCATGGTGTGTCTTTGCTATTTTAGTTCCCTTTTCATTCACATTAGTTAAAGAATCCATATTGTCTGTTTTATTTTTCTGTTAAATCACTAAAAATACAAAAATAGGACGTGCAGTCGAGCATAGGTTGACTGTAGGAGCAATAGTTTAAGTCTTAAGATCTGTTCTGGTGAGCCAACCATTGGAATATCCAAGGTGGTTTACAGATCATAAGAGTGTAGGAGAAGAAACAGGCACAGCAGAGTCTAACGAGAGTGAGAAAGATAAAAATGTAGTGCAAGAAAATGGGTTCTGGCTGTCTTGTCTGAGTCTGGGAGTACAAGATCTCCTTGGTAAGACCTACAGTTTTGTCTAGACCAGATTGGTGGGGAAGACCTCTTGCTGACAGATTAGTTGTGGGGTTAAGAGGGTCCATTCTGTAATGTTGTTGGAGTATACTGCTGTATTTGTACTCCTACAGCACCAAGTAAGCAGAGTTGGATGCACACCTGCTTAAGAATTTTTATTTCAGTGTCACATGCTTATTCAGAATTTCTCTATAGAAGATATTCTGTCATGGGGGTTGAGGGCAGCTGGATATCTCTACCTGCCATCAAGTTCCTCACAGGAGAAAGATAGCTACTGTGGACACAGGATGGAGGACATCTAGGTGCTGACATTGTTAGTATTAAAGAGGCATTGACCTACTTGAGAAAGTGGGGATATTTGTTGAACATCTTCCATCATCCAACTTCTTTGGTCTCACCCCTCAAAGTGCAAGTACATTCTGACCAAATTAAATTCTCGAGATACTGCCCCTAGTTCAAATTTGTCTTATTTCTCTGTGCACTTCCTTCACCTATTTGATTGTATCGTAGATCCTCTAGGTTCATACATTTCCATATACCTCGTGGTTTAAAATTCTGGATTGGTTAGCTCAGAGTCCAGTGGCGAAGTAGCCAAACACAACTGACAGAGAGTCTTGTTTACAGGATTTGTTCCCTAGAGGTGAAGAGAGGACTTTTTAATGTTTTGATACCCTTTAAAATATGAAATTAGAGGGAGGATTAATTGTCTCTTTTAAAATCCTGATGGAGATTGGCCACTTCTACCTCATAGGTCTTCTGGTGGCATCATCTATTCATTAGAGAGATCCTTCATAATAAGAGACCTTCTGGAAATCAGGATACAAGCAACTAAAGACATAGGAGATGCTCATTTTGTTCTTTTGGCAGGTTTACTTAATGGCACAAGTGCCACTCTCTCTGGAGCTTTTCTAGTGGTGTGTTTGCATGAACAAGCATTGTTTACATTGTCCAACTCAGCGAGATCATGGCACAAACTAAAATTTTGAGCGTGGCAAATCCTAGATATTTAATCCTTTCTATGACAAGGCATGATAACCTCACCATCGGATTCTAAGTTCTTCCATGCCATTTCACACAATTTAAGTAGGATTGCTAAGAGAGAATGTATAGAATCAAAGGTTCTGTCCCTTCCTAAGGACATCTGAGCTCCTGTAAACAAGTTCATGGTCAGACTAGTACCTAGGGAAGGACATTGTATTAGCTTGGTTCAGCATATGCAGGGGCCACAACTGATTGGCAGCTCGTCTACCATCATTAAATGAGCCTCTAACAAGGGTCCTGTTGCCGTCCTTATGCACACTTGCAAACGTGAGCTAAGTCCTGCTCACTTAGTGTGCCCTCGGAGACACAATGTCTAAGTTCCTGCCCACACTGTCACCTTGACGGGAACTTCTTCCTTCTAGGCTTACTCCTAGGGAAGCCAAGGGGGGTAGTCCCTAGTTACTAAGTTGATTTTAATTACAATGTTCTAGGAGTTAGTTTCAATTGATTATAGGCCAAGGGGAAAATTAGCCTAATATGACAAGCAACAATGCAAGTTCAAATCTAAGTCTATATGCAAAGTCAGCCCTTTCCCTAAGTCAACTAAGGACTAGTGCCTAAGGTTGGGCAATGGGGTCAACTACGTTTTGGGGTGATTCAATTACAACAAGTATTACAATTAAAACAAACTAAACTACCCCAAACCCAAAGAATGAATTGCTTACAAGATTGTACAAGTTTACAAGATATACAAAGATATATAATAGATACAAGATATACAAGAGATAAAAGAATTCACACCCTAGGGCCAAGCATGCCCCAAGTGGCACTTACTCCACTTGGACTGCCTTCACTGGCATCTAACCACTCAAGCACTCAAGGATCAAAGCAAGTGATGCCTCCCCTACTTGCCCCAAGTGGGATACTCAATCACTTACTTTGTCCACACCATAAAAGATTGGTTAACAAGATATTCAGCTGATAAATGAAACAATATATCACATCAACATGAAAGATAAAACAATTAGTTACCAGAGTAAAGATATGCTTGAGTGAGATTATCACAGTATGTGTTGGCCTATCAGTACATCTACTTCAGGTCAAACAAGTGATCTGTCACAGCTAATGTACTTTTTTAAGTGTTTTAGATTCCCACCCCTAACTAAATGTGTGTCTCAACTTATAATTCCACCAAATAAGCGCGAGTTAGCTCCAGAATCTTGAGGACCCCATTCCCTAACTTCCAAAGATTAGACCCGTCCTTTTCAATAAAGTGATCACATCACGGGGATCTCTAGCGAAATCTGAGACGGTCCCATACATATTGGGGTGTCCCTCTTGCAGTTTTAGATGGATGAAATAGTTGTTAAAGACCCCTAAAAATGTTACTAAGTGTTGTTTGGACCACAAGTTAGAATACTAGGTGTGTTGGGTTTGTTTTAGACAAGTTTTAAACACTTTTATTTAGTGATTTGTCATTGTGTACGTGAGCAAAGTGTTGAAAAGTGGTGGCAAAATAAAGAAGCAATTATATATCATCATCATATAAAGAGATATAACAATAGCATAAAGTTTAAACCATAACATCACATAAAATAACTTCAAAGATAACCATGTAACCATGAACCATGTAATGATGCTAGAAAATATAGAATGAGAGATAAAACTTGAAGCACTAGATGTTTTAAACCATATAGGTGTGTGAGGTGACTTGCAAATTACTTACCAATGTGTTAAGATGTGTGAGAGTTTAATGACTTAGAAGATTTAGAACATAAGCATAGGTGTTTTAAACTATCACATCTATCATTAGTATGTTACCACAAGTGAATTAGATCATGAACCTTAAACTTTAACTTGTGCAAACATAAACCATCAAAACAAGTGATATATCAAAGTGTGTTATGACCAAGTGAGGCCGTGAATGTGTATTGAACTAGGCCGTGGGCCAAACCAAGCAAGGCCGTGGGTACCTCAAAGGCTGGGCTGTGAGGTGGTAGTGAGCCTATGATGAGGTGGCCATTGAGCTCAACGACAAGCCGGTAGATGGCTTGAGAAGGCTAATGGTAAGGTGGGCCCAAAAAGAGAGTGCCAAAAGGGACACCTAAAATTTGAAGTGAGCATAAGGAGAGGCTCAACCAAGACCCCAAGTGAGTGACAAAATTTAGCTGGGCCCGTGGGCTTTATGATTACATCAATATGTGTTTAAATTCAATCAAACCATGAGAAATGTGCCTAAGTTACTAGGTGAAGGGATAGCTTGTAGGGACAACTTATAAAATGGGATGTATCCTAGAGACTTCATCACATGCAATCTAAATAGGTTAAACAACTTCAAAGATACTAGATCTAAAACATATGAGCACAATGAAACTATCTAACCATTTATCATAGAAAGCAATAGCATATGAGAGATTATGAGGAAAGAAACTAAGCTTGCAGGTGAGAGACTATCTAAGATATATCCAGGTTATGTAAAGGCAATCACTACAGTTTATTTCAACAAGCCAGGCTGATATTGGGGATGACTCCCCAAAGGTCTTGACAGAGGTGAAGCTACCACTACCAGACAAACTTGCACTTGCAGAAGGAGAAACTTTGGGTCAGGTCCACTCTGATGATGAAAAGCTTGAAGTTCTTGAATATGAGCGAAGAGGACAAAGTGGCAGCTTACACCTTGGGCAAGAACTATCTTAGCAATGCTAACAAACATTAAGATTTATCTTATACAAAAGAATGAAAAGAATGATATAAGAATGATATACAAGATAATCTAGGTGTTATATGAACAAAGAATGACAAACTAAGTTAGATTGATTTTATGAGAGACTCAAACTAGTTAGAAAAACTTCATAAATTTATAAGAAATGAAGGAGAAGAGAGGAGAATGTCACCCAAGTCAAGGAGAGTGCTTGGGAAACCTCCAAGGTGTTGTATGTGACTTGATCCTTAAAATATGGCTATTTCCTGCAAATCGTGAAACAAAAGCTGCTTGGAAACAACACAAAACCTGAAAAAGGATTCTGAGAAATTTTACATTAATATACCTGAGAAAATTTCCAGCGAGCAAATATGATTGATATAATATGTTTTGACCTATCAATGACTAATATATAAGCTGAAAAAATAAGTTGGAATGAATGAGAAAAGAATATGACAAAGGGGAAAGATTTGGAGTGTTTGTAAAACTTCAAAGAGTAGACTTCTCCACAAGCACAACCCAAATGAAACCCCTTAGCAAAAGCTTAGAGCAAATCTGAATATGGCATAGATAGTCTTCTTAAACAACAATGGGAAGAGATAACTACAATCCCTATGCTATCCCAAGATAAACATAAAACTGAAGACAACTTTCTAGCCTGGTTCACTAAGCAGAGACAAGCTTGTGCCAAGATCTATTACCATAAACAAATCCACAAAAGTTAGCAATATCACCTCACATGAATGGAATGTAAAAGATATTCTCGTACACCAATGATCCCTCAAAGCTTTTTCTCATTACCAAAAAGTGGAGAGTGTTGTAGCCAATAGTTTGCTACAAGGCCTCCAAAAGCAATGAATGGATAGCAAAATGTAGGAAACAAGAGATAGAATGAAAAATTTGACATAATAGTGTTAGCAGAGAGATTGATGTGAAAGAGGTGAAGAAGGGTTATTATTTATACTACTAGGAGACAGAGGAACCTTGGATCACTTCCAAGTGTCAAGGAGAGAGAGAAAGACCAAATCTCAAGAATGGAAACTCAAATAGGGTTTAGGAGAGATAGAGGTGAGGGGTGAGGTGGAGAGCTTGAATGGGTTAGAAAACCCACCCAAAAGGGCTCACTAGTCAAGGGATAGGTAACCCATGTGCCAAAAATAGCAATGGGAGTGGGTTGGGTGAGTTGTAACAACTCACATTAAGAAGCACCAAAAAGAGCTTAGGAGGAGAAAAGTGGAAAGGTGGTAGTTGGGATGAAATTGGGGTCCCAAAGAGTATTTTATACCATTGGAAAGAACCCACTTGCCCAAAATGGGGCGTGGGTTAGGTTTTACAGGCATAGGGGTAACTCCTAACCAATACAGTTAGGGCGTGAGGTTTAGAGAGTGAGTAGGATTAGAGAGGGGTTAGAGCTAGGTAAAGGTTAGTTTGAGGTTTTGGTATGTGTCTGGGGAGGCTCCCACATGTGTGGAGAGCGTCTGAGATCCCAATGAGTGATTCAAAGGGGTTTAGTTAGTTGAGGGTCAAATTCACATAGAACTGCTGCAAGGAAAAGATGGTCAAAAAGTAGCAATTAATAGGTTGAATCAAGTTGGGAAAATGTTAGGATGGGTTTGGAGTAGGTTGGGAGGTCCTAACTTGCTCTTTACCACCTTAACATCCACTCACCTAACTCAAAATTACAATGTTTTTGTGATATTCTAATATCACCTTAGCAATTAAAATTAACGTTTGTAGCTCCTAACTGACTCTGATTGGACTAAGACCATGTTAACTTAGTGCATTTGTGAAACTTGTCAGGTGAGGGGGAGTGCTATTCCATTCATTTTGAGCACAAATACCTATCTTTCTCCCAAAGGCAAGTTTTACAATGTTTAGCTCAAAAAATAATTAATTAATTAAATTATTGGTGTTAAAAGAAACTACTCTAGACTTCATTGAAATTCAGGAAAACTTAGGACCTTTGTGGTCATTTTACAATAATCCTAAGAGGGTTAGAGAATAAAAAACCATGTTGGCTAACTATACTTTGGAGGAGTCAATGGAGGGAAAAACTCAGAAATTGACTGAGGGAGCTTATGCAATTACGACAACTGAGGATAAAAAACCAAATGAAAGGAACTCTGATGGATCCTGCCAAGGTACGACTAACTATGACCAATGCAAACATTATTACATTATTAACCCTGCGAGAGTGCTTGAAGGAATTACATTATTAACCCTCGCAGGGGTGCGGAAATCCCGTTTACAAAAATTTAAGTGCTGGGGTATCAGATACCCAGTAGAACCATAACTGTCTTCAACATAGATAAACTTCATGGCACATGAGTTGACCCCTGTGCTGAATAGGCGGTCAACAGGTCCAATTGTGGATTGATCCTCTGCAGATAATTCTTTCCGGCAGGTTGTCACTGACCTTTTGGCCATTGAGAGAAAACAAGGCATATGATAATAATTGTGTGGTCTGAGCTGCTCATTATCTACTTGAACTGTGTCATTCTGGGATGCGTTGTAGCCTTTGTTTTCTATTTCCATTCTCTATATTGCACAGTAGATAGGATTGGAGATGTCATAGGCATTTCCATTTTACAATCAAATCACTTTGAACATGTCTACTTCAGCTCCACCATCTTGATGGGCTCTCACCATGTATTTCCATAAAATCAACCCCTCCCTCTAGGTGCCTACATGGCTACTTCAAGGTGCTGGAAAGCTTGTGGCAACTGAAACTTAGTCAATGGTGGTAAACTCCTTGCTCCCCACAGTTAGTCTTAAGCCTGTTGGACGACATCCTTACATATTAATATGATTACTTTCTTCATTTATTCCTTGCTTCATGTTTGAACTCTTCATTCCACTGAACCGATCAACTTTGATGTTCTTGCTTTCGAGGATATGACAATGTTTTCTAAGCTCTATTATCATGCTGGAAGGAATCTAAATTCTAATATTTTTAATGACATATCCTTTTACACTTGTCAATACTGTTGAACGCATTTAGGTTGAGAATGTTGTGTACATGAAAGATCGTTGGATATCAGATGTGTTTATTCATTATATGAGAAGAAATGCTTTAATTTATCATCACAAAGCTACAATGCCAATGCAATGGAATGTGAATTATTTCATGTGAAACAATGTCCTTTATGTCATATAAAGAATTCTTTTTAACTTTTTATGCAGTTTTCCTTGTGCAGGGTGTAGGAAACAATGACGACAAAGTTCTTGTTCTGGCTGCCACCAACACTCCATATGCATTGGATCAGGTCTGAAATTTCCCTTCAACGAATGGAAAATCCCTTCACTTAGATGTGAATTATTCATTTGACTCGCTAGAGGTTTCAAAAAGGATATACATTGAAAAGACTCGAGAATGCTCATCCCTGATGGCTATTGAATTTATTTCAGGCAATTAGGCGTCGGTTTGACAAACGAATATATATCCCGCTACCAGAGGTCAAGGCAAGGCAGCATATGTTCAAGGTTGCCCATTGTCTATGCCTCTTTCTTCATTCATTGTTGTCAGAAATAAGAGTGCACGACTGCAGAATGGGGATGTATTAAATGAATGGAAAAAAATGGTAGCAAATGATTTGGATGTAAAATGAACTATTACTCTCTCCTTACACTGCCGAGATTGTGCAAGATACATAATTATGTCAGCTTGTGTGTTATGACTAGGTACATTTAGGTGACACACCCCACAACTTAACTGAGAGTGATTTTGAGGAACTGGCGTGCAGGACAGAGGGCTTTTCTGGTTCTGATGTAGCTGTCTGTGTAAGTAGCTCTCGTCTCTACGTGCTCTTTCCCACCTGTTAGACGAAAGAATGGAGAACAGGTGGATAGGTTCTTTGCCTTGTGTATAGGAGTAATGTATACATCATTGAACTTGTACTCGATTGTTGGTTGTTGTGGCAGGTTAAAGATGTATTATTTGAACCTGTTCGTAAAACTCAAGATGCCATGTTCTTCAAAAAGTTTTCCACTGAGGAAGGGGAGATGTGGATGCCATGTGGTCCCAGGCAAGCTGGTGCTGTGCAGACTACTATGCAAGAACTTGCAGAACAAGGCCTAGCAGCCAAGGTACTCTCTAGAGTCTAAACCAATAAGGCCTCTCTTATTCACCTTACATATCTGCAGCTCATTTCCTTTTCTTAAAGAACCTGAACACTCTGCTTTATATCCAATTTTTCTCTTGTTACAGATTCTGCCACCACCAATTGCAAAAGCAGATTTTGATAAAGTTATTGCGAGGCAAAGGCCAACTGTTAGCAAAGGGGACCTTGAGGTGCAGGAGAGATTCACCAAGGAGTTTGGCGAAGACGGCTGACAAACTTCAGTCACGATAGTCTATGAATGGTATTTGTAATTTTATGATAACCATATTAGTCACTCTTAAGAACTATGTGCCAAGCTTCACTATTGATATGACAATAGTAGTTTTGATTACGATTTTCTATAATCTCTTGCTTGTATGGTCTGCAGAATTTGTTGTTCGATCAAATTTTACTAATTTTTTATGCAACACAGATTGTTCTCTCTACTAACTTGCTTAAACTCCTCAAATTTTAGAATGTATTTGTAGCTTGCGGTTCCAAGTCTGTGAATTTCCGCAATTCCAATTATCTTTCTAATATATCATCACCGCATCACATAGAATGTCATATTCCTACAGAAGTTGTATGATCTTGATGGATAATGTATTTGGTACTTTTATGACGTTTACATAATTACCAAGTCACACCTTAATGTTTTACCACTATATTCAATGCTCGTGATTCTTGAATCTTGTTTTTCCAACATGCAGGAAAAGGGGCTCCAGACTTTCGGGTAAAAATGGTTTCATTGCAACCATGTTCTTGAATCTGGTGTTCTACTTCTTACAAGGAAAATCTTGCACATTACGGGTAAAAAACATAAAGAACATTGTAAGAAATCGTTCGAAATGCAATGTTCAGGAAGCCCAATCAAAATAATGTACATCTTTGTGGTGATCATTGCATTTCACTCCACTATTTCTCATATAATATGGCTTGGTCACTGTGGATCGATGGTAGCAACTTTTCATGCTGAATGATAGTTTAATGATAACCTTGTTGACAGTAGTATATTAGTCTTGTTAAGTTGTTTACTTTAGAGGGCAGTGCATATCATCTATATGTCTTCTGTACATATTGAAAATGCAGCCACGTTGAGGAAGTACTCAAATATGTGGTGCCTTTTATTGTTTGTTAAAGGATAAATTTGTATCAAATGATATTTTTGGTTCAAAGCTGTGAGTTATTATAATGTATTCTTGCAAGTTCATATTGATGAGATCAAGCCAGTCTAAAAGGAGAGTTTTTAGTTGGAATATCAACGATCTATGAATTTGTGGTGCCTTCTATTGTTTGTTAAAGGATAAATTTGTATAAAATGATATTTTGGGTTCAAAGCCGAGTTATTATCGTGTATTCTTGCAAGTTCATTTTGATGAGATCAAGCCTGTCTAAAAGGAGAATAGTTAGTTGGAATATCAAAGTTCTATGAGGGGATTTTTTTTCCCAAACCTCGTCTAATTTGTTTTCCTAAAATGCTGAAAATTTATTTCTTAGAAATGAATATAAGAACAATGGAATGCATAATGCCTTGTATAAAATAAAATTTATTGTGATTGTGTTGTGGTGTCATGCAACTACTTGACATTCTCATTAGTTTTGTGATGTTTCTCTTCTAGCAACATTAAATACCATTCTTGCAGCCCATTGTATTATCTTTTTGCGAATGAGCGTAGCCAATATCTCTCGCTCTTCAGAGATAAGCTACCACCATTCTAGCTAGTTTGTGTTCTACAATATTCTACTATTTTATTCATTAATAAAAGTTGGGTTTTACTATATTGCTATACTCTGCTATATTTTTGTCTGTGTTTCATTTCATTCTCAATATAATCCGAATCAGTGGTACATGTCCTTGATGAGTTTAGGGTATAAAGAGTTGGGTCTCGAGCTAGTTTCACTTGGGGACGACCGATCTTGTCGACCCAAGCAACCTCCCATAGCGAAAGAAAAGAGAGATGACATAGCAGGAAATCCTTTCAAGATGTTACTCAAGGAAGCCCTTTCGTTCTCAATATAATTTGAATCAGTGATACATGTTCTCGATGAGTTCAAGGTATAGAGAGTTGGGTCCCGAGCTCGTTTCACTTTGGGACGACCGATCTTGTCGACCCAAGCAACCTCCCATCTCGGAAGAAAAGAGAGATGATGAAGCAGAAAACCCTTTCAAGATGTTGCTCAAGGAAGCCCTCACGCAATAACAAAATGAGATGATTGACAACTTCACCCAGTTCCTTTAACGAATGCAAACGAGAGGCGAGGCACCTTCAACAAGTAGCCATTTCGGAGGTGCGACACCCTTCAAGGTACAAATTAACTTTGATATCCCTTTATTTGAAGACCAGATAGATGCAGATGCTTTGGAGAATTAGATGAATCTGTTAGAGGGATATTACTCTGTTCAAAATTTTTTTGACATCGAAAAGATCACTTTCGTTCTCCTTAAATCTCTTCTCCATGTCAAAGATTGGTGGGATTGTTACTGGGAGAAACATAACTAAGATGAGTCTATGACATTCGGGACAAAACCCATTTGGGTGGCCTTTGTTGATGCCCTCAAGGAGGAATTCTACCCTGTTGGAAACTATGATGACCAGTACACAAGATGGACAATTCTATGTTAGGAAAGAGACTAAACGATGACATAGTACACCAACATCTTCCATACCTTGCACGGGTATCAGAGATTCCGAGCGACACTTGGTTCTGAAGTACCGTAGTGGCCTACACAGGTACATCCAAATAAAGATGGATTTCTTGAACATCTTCTCACTAAGAGCTGCTTATCGATACACTGTCAAAATCGAGTAGAAATTTAAGCAATAGAATAAGCGAGAGTTTGGATCTACAAATATGCAAGAATAAAAGCATGGTAAAGACGACCTTAACTCATAGAAGAAGGGATTGAGCAAAGAAAGATAACCTCAAGACAACCAGTCCAAGCCATAGGCAAAGAAGGGTAACGAGAAGTCGAAAAATGATACTAGAAAGTGGTGTGAGTTCCACAAAAGCCCCTGACACACACTGATGAATGCTGCTTGAAACAACCATTGTTGGCCGAACTTAAAGAAAAAGAGTTGGACCTTGACTTAGACATTGATTCAGAACATGATAAGGGAAAATGAATCATCGATGTAGAACCTAGTGCTACCTTTGCAACCACAAAGATCCAACCAGATGAGTCAGAGGAGCTTGAAGAAGGGGAGAGCCTCTTGCATTCGCAGACGTGGGCAAAGGGGACCCCACTACATTTCATTGTTAACAACGAGAGCCAGAGGAACCTGATCTTAATTGAGGTCATTAAGAGATTGAAGTTGTCGACAATGCGACACCCCTAATCATACACCATTGGTTGGTTGAGCCAGGGACGAGACCTTCACGTCAACGAATAATGTCTCCTGTTCTACGACAATAAGCCCTTCAGATATGAGGTACTATGTGATGTTGCCCCACTTGAGGTTTGCGATGTTTTTTTAGGACAACCTTATATGTGGAAACATCATCTTTTTTTATGAGTCCTGGCCTCGTAGTGTCATTATTACTTTGGGTGGTCAATGCTACATGATACTAGAGGTAGTTTTGACTACTGGAATTTCATTGATCTCGATAAAACAATGCTGAATGGTAATCTCTCAGACTGCGAAGTTTGTCCTCTTCATGGTTTGGTTTGAAGGTGAACGAAAGGTCACTGCGACCAAAACAACTTCAACACAAGGTCTCTCTATATAGCAGAAGCAGGTGGACAAGATTGTAGAGTACAAAGACCTCTTCGCTTCACCTATAGGGGTGCCTCTGCATTGTTAGGTCAAACATCCCAATGATTTGATACCGAGTGCCCCCTTACCCAAGTGTCCAATATACATACACTCCTTTTTGGAGAATGAGGAAATAAAGCGTCAAATTCATGAGCTCATCCAAAAGAGCCACATTTGACCGAGCTCCTCACCTTGAGGGAGCCCAATTATGTTGGTGCAGAAGAAGGATGAAACATGGCGACTCTGTATTGATTATAGAGCCCTAAACAAAATCACTGTCAATAATCGATACCTGATCCCCCGAATTGACGATCTTCTTGATCAACACAAGGGTGCCAAGTTCTTTAGTAAGATTGATATGAAGTCAGGCTATCACTAGGTTCCTATAGAGCCAACTGATGTATGGAAGACAACCTTCAAATCTAAGGAGGGAGTCTTTGAGTGGTTGGTCTTGCCTTTTAGCTTGATTAATGCTCCAACGACATTCATGAGGATGATGGATGATATCTTGTGGTCGTTCACAAACTTTTTTTGTGGTCTATTTAAATGACATCCTCATCTTTAGTCGGACCTAGGCAGAGAACTTTCAACACATTCAATGAGTCCTGAGCATCGTACAACAACAAAAGTTATATGCCAATATGGAGGAATGCTCATTCGACATGTAGAGAATCCAATTCTTAGGATACATCGTGGATGAACATGGGGTGCATGTGGACCCAACCAAGATCCAAGTCATTCATGATTGGCTAGCCCCAATGACTTTGTTAGAGCTCCGTAGTTTCTTGGGCCTTGCCAAATTTTACTGCAACTTTGTGTTGGGGTTCTCTCATATCACTTGGCCCTTAAGTCAAGTGACCAAAGGGGGAGCTAAAGCCAAGTTTGTGTGGTCTGAATATCACAATAGAAAACATTATAGGATTTGAAACACCACCTATGTTATGCACTAGTCCTCACATTGTCAGGCATGGAACAACAATTTGAGATTGAGACAGATGCCTCTGACTATGCTATCAATGTCGTCCTCATTTGGCAAAGACATCTAGTAGTCTATCATAATGAAACACTATTTGATGTTGTTCGTAGATAACCCACCTATGACAAGGATATGTACTCCATTGTGTAGGCATGCTGAAAGTGGAAGCATTATATTCTAAGCAAGGAAATGATCATCCACATTGATCATAAGCTTTTGCAATTCATGCAGACACAAGGAAATCTACCTAATGACCACCATCATAAATGGTCCACATACCTGCAACAATTCCACTTGAACATTAAGTACAAGAAAGATAGTGCCAATCGTGTTGCAGACTGCCTCATACGACCTCTAGTTGTGGCACTCACCACAGTTCTTAACTCCTATGGGCACGAGACCTCCGGGTGGTACAATTATACAATAGTGACTCTGACGTTGCTACTTATTAGAAACTGATTGCAGGAAAACAAGTTCCAGACTTTCACCTCTAGGATGCGTTCTTGTGCTATCTGGGCCATCTTTGTGTTCCTTCAAGAGAGCGTGCAAAGCTAATTTGGGAGGCACATTACAGTTGAGTGGTAGGACACTTCACTGTGGAGAAGACAATAGTAGTACTTCAAAAACATTTCTACTGGACAAAGTTTTGACAGGACTTCGGTCAGTATATCAGGTCATGCACTACTTGTGCCATTGCTAAGTCGTCCATCAAGAAGCAGGGGTTGTACACTACCCTGCTTGCCCCGGACAGGCCTTGGGAGTTTGTCTCTATGGATTACATGTCAAGTTTTCCCTCTACCAAACATGGTCATGATTGCATTTTTTTGGTTGTCAATCGGTTCTTTAAGATGGCCATTTTGACACCATGTACAAAGAGTATTACAGACGAGGTCATTGCTAGGCTATTCTTTGAGCAGGTTTTGGTTCATTTCGGGCTACCACGAACCATTATTTCAGATAGGGACAAGTTTCTTAGTACTTTTTGAACTAGCCTATGGTCTCTGATGGACACCAAGCTTACCAAATCCACTGCCTTTCATCCCCAAACAGATGGACAAACAAAAGTGTTCAATAGAATGATTGTGCATATCTTGCGCATGTACAACTCCAAGCATCCATGCACATGGGATGAGATCCTTCCATATGTTCAACATAGCTATAAAAGAACCCTCTACAACTCTAGTGGCCATAGCCCTTTTTAGGTGTGCTTGGGGTTCCAACCATTGGCCCCCATTGATGTAGCTCTGTCCATTCCATGTTTCTCGACAGAGTCTTCCCATGCTTAGACCAAGGCTGTAACATCCGATGACCCTGGTCTGAATCACAATAGAAAACATTCTAGGATTTGAAACACCACCTATGTTCCACACTAGTCCTCACATTTTCGAGCCTGGAACAACAATTTGAGATTGAGACAAATGCCTTTGACTATGGTATTGGTGTCGTCCTCATTTGGCAGAGACATCTAGCAACCTATCATAATGAAACACTATTTGATGTTGTTCGTAGATAACCCACCTATGACAAGGAGATGTACTCCATTGTGTAGGCATGCTGAAAGTGGAAACATTATATTCTAGGCAAGGAAATGATCATCCACATTGATCATAAGCCTTTGCAATTCATGTAGACATAAGGAAATCTACCTAATGACCACCATAAAAAATGATCCACATACCTGTAACAATTCCACTTGAACATTAAGTACAAGAAAGACAATTCCTATCGTGTTGTAGACTGCCTCAGTCGACCTCTGGTTGTGGCACTCACCACAGTTATTAACTCCTATGGGCACGAGACCTCCGGGTGGTCACAATTATACAACAATGACTATGATTTTGCTGCTTATTAGAAACTGATTGCAGGCAAACAAGTTCCATACTTTCATCTCTAGGATGCAGTCTTGTGCTATTCGGGCCATCTTTGTGTTGCTTCAAGAGAGCGTGCAAAACTAATTTGGGAGGCACAATACAGTTGAGTGGTAGGGCACTTCACTGTGGAGAAGACAATAGTAGTACTTCAAAAACATTTCTATTGGCCAAAGTTTTGACAAGACTTCGGTCAGTATATTAGGTCATGCACAACTTGTGCCATCACTATGTCGTCCATCAAGAAGCAGGGGTTGTACACTACCCTGCGTGCCCTGGACAAGCCTTGGGAGTTTGTCTCCATGGATTACATGTTAGGTTTTCCCTCCACCAAACATGGTCATGATTGCATTTTTGTGGTTGTCGATCGGTTCTTTAAAATGGCCATTTTGACACGATGTACAAAGAGTATCACAGACGAGGTCACTACTAGGCTCTTCTTTGAGCAGGTTTTGGTTCATTTTGGGCTACCATGAACCATTATTTCAGATAGGGACAAGTTTCTTAGTACTTTTTGAACTAGCCTATGGTCTTTGATGGACACCAAGCTTACCAAATCCACTGCCTTTCATCCCCAAACAAATGGACAAACAAAAGTGTTCAATAGAATGATTGTGCATATCCCGCGTATGTAAACTCCAAGCATCCACGCACATGGGATGAGATCCTTCCATATGTTCAACATAACTATAAAAGAACCCTCTACAACTCTAGTGGCCATAGCCCTTTTCAGGTGTGCTTGGGGTTCTAACCATTGGCCCCCATTGATTTAGCTCTGTCCATTCCATCTTCCTCAACAGAGTCTTCCGATGCTTAGATCGAGGCTGTAACATCTGATGACCCATTGTATGACGATATCCTCACCTATCTTCACACTCAAAATTTTGGTCCACATTGTTGATTTTTCAATAGGCAAGGTTTAAGCATGAAGTTCATTCCATTTTAGTATTTTACTTAAACCATAAACAATTGTGTTGCAACAACCAAGATCACAAGAAGAAACAACATGCACAAGTACATAAGAAGTATCCTCGGAAACCCTTCTCTACAAGGGAAAAAAACCCAACCAATCCTTTGCTATATTCTTCAAGAGAAAGACCTCCACCACCAAGAAAACCTAGCACACAAAAGGGTGCTCACAAACCCTAGAAGACTAGCGCCCAAGAGAGGTGCACACTTTTCCCAAGAAGATGTACTTGCTGAAATTTCCAAACTCACACTTAAGATACGGTTCCTCAATGGGGAATTTACCTTTACTTATATTAGACTGAACTTGTCAACATAAGTGTCTATTGGCACAATAGGGCCGACCTCACAATATAATTAATAATTACCAAATTAATTACCTTTTACATTAATTATCTATTACATTAAGGTGGGGCCGACCTATACCCTTTACATTACAATTAGGGTTACAGGTAAGTCTGACTCTTGAACAATATAGAAAGGGATCTCATACACCCATTAGTGCTCAGCCACTAGGGGCACATCCATAGGGATGTCCATATCTCTATCTCACTGCGTCTCACAAGAGAACCACATTCACTAGTGCTCAGCCACTAGGATCACGTTCACCTGTGCTCATCCACAAACACGTCCAACTCAACAAATATTATTTCCCACTGCATTACACAGGAGAGTCATTTGGAGTTCATCATCTCAACTCTTTGCTCAGAGGAGGCTAATACATCGTCTTCATTTATGTCTCATAACGATGCACCCAACTCATGTGAATTCACACGTTCACCTTGTGCTCAACCACAGACACGTCCAACTCAACATACCTCCTTTCTCACTGCGTTACACATGAGAATCATCTAGAGTTCTTCTCAACTCTCTGTAAGGAGGAGGCCATCACTATGTTCCATCTCTGTCTCAGATAGGAACCATGCACCCAACTCATGGGCTCTCTCTTAGGTCGACTCAATCAGTCTATGTCCTGGAGGATGTCTCACGCAACTGTAATCATCAACACTCCCTCTCAGCTAGGGAGACATTCTCCATCATTGCAAGTCTCGCACAAAAGTACTCGAACTTTGTCTTGGCTGTAGTCATCAACACTCCCTCTCAACTAGAGAGGTATTCTTCACCAAGCCAGTTTGGTGAAGGTGTTTACAATCTGTTCATGTGTAGGAAGGTGCGACACATGTATTGTTTTCCTCTGCATCATGTCTCTGAAAATTATATTTTATCTCAACGTGTTTCGATTTATCATGAAACACAAGTTTCTCAAAGAGCTTCACAACTCTGGTTATAATCATAGAATCCATCTCATGATCAAGTAAATCTGTCAGAAGTTTATGAAGCCGCACTGCTTCTCACACTCAATGATATATACTCTGCTTATGTGGTATTCAAGGCCACAAAGCTTTGTTTCCTGCTGCACTAGGAAACCATGATAACCTTCATGGTAAAACAACAACTGGATGTTCTCTTCCGGTCCACTGTACTCTCTGCTCAATCTGTATCGGCATATCCTGCAAACTTAAGTTCACACTGGAGGCATATCTCAGGCCATATCCAATTGTGCCTCGTATATATCTCAATACATGCTTTACTACTATCAAGTGAGTCAGTCTCGACTGACTCATGGATTGACTAAGCACATTCACTGGATAGCATGAATCAGGTCTAGTGTTAACCATATACATCAATAATCCAATCAGGTGTGGATCAATCTCGTCTGAATCATCATCATTCATTTTCTTCAAATCCATCACGGTGGTTTTGCATTCTGTCATACTGAACTTATTTAATAATCCCATTGTATATTTTCCTTGACTCAGGAAAAATCTCATCGGTCCTCTGTCATACTTGTCCCAAGAAGTAGTGTATGATACTCAGATCCTTCATCTCGAAATCAGAAGTCAAAGCTTACTTGTATCCAACAACACGACTTCTTGAATAAGTCATCAAAATCGGGCTTTCGTCACAAATGTAGTAATAGTTTTGGTTTAGCAACACTTTTGCTGAAACCCAAACTCATCAAGAATCCATCTATCTGATGTAGTTTCCAACTCATGGATGGTAGTACAGATGAAAGTGCATTGGTCTACTGGACCAATATGTCTCATCATAGTTCACTCCCTCTGCTTGTGATAATCCTCTGGCTATAGATCTCACTTTGTATTTTTCATCATTTCCATAGGTTACATGTTTGATCTTATAGATCCTCTTGGAAGTCATCACAAACTTCCCTTTTGGCCTCTGAACAATATCTCATACATCATTTTTTAAGATATATTGGTATTCTTCTGCTATGGCATCTTGCCATACTTGTTCACCCATAGCTTCTTCATGGTAGGGAGTCTCAGAATCAATGAAGTGGCTCATGGATGAAGGCTAGCTTGAAAAATCTCTTTTGCTTTCTCAGAATGTCCCTTGAGGGACTTGTATGTTCCTCTGCCTCCTGCAGAGTTTTGTTGACTCTAGACATGCCTTTTATGCCCTACTACGATATCTCTGGGCATATCAACTGGAGCAGTTGAACCGGCTGGAATACTGTCTGTCTCACTCTGAACTGCTGAAGGGAGAGAAGGTATTGTCTCTTCCTTTCTTTTATTTTGTTTTGACTCTCTCTTGAATCAAGTAACTTTCTCTGAAGTCAAAAGGATGAAAGTCTTCTTTTATTTGCTTGCTAGACTTTTTATGTCTTCTTTGACCAACATAATAATCAATCAATAAGGTTTGGACTCCTGTACCATGGATAATGGTCCAAGTCATGAGGGCACCCACATTGGAGATAATACCCTTCACTTATTAAGAAGGAAATCAACTATAAAATTAATGATCGACTAATTTACCTGGATTTGTAGTCATGCTCAACTCTATGTTTGTTCTTTAGAGGAAGTACTTCTCCTCTCTCTTATCTTCATTCTTTTGGGGTGGGTTTGGATCAATTTTAGCGGTGGAAGCATATTGTCTTCCTTTCTTCCTGGTTGGACAATTTCTTGCATAGTACCCATATTTGTCACATCTGAAGCATTGAATTTCTGAAACATCTCTTCTCTGATTGTGACCTGGGGCTGATGGAGACTTCTCATCTCTGAATGTTTGTCTGAAGTTTCTTTTGAATCTTCCTCCTTTCTTTGTATGAAGTGCAAGAGCATGGTTGTCATTAGGGATGTCTTCCACTCCTCTATTTCTAAGTCTTAGTTCTTCTTGAGTACAGTCTGTCCACATACGATCAAAAGTTGGTAACTTTTCTCTTCCACTGATGCTTTGAAGAAAAGGTTCCCAGTGTTTTGGAAGATTGTTGAGAGCAGATATTGTTATCACACTAAGTTGCATTGGGTCTTTAGTTTGATTAATACTTTTTCAAGCCTTATATTTTAATTTTTTGAGTCTCATCCTCTTAAAGTTTGATGTTAGGTTAATCTTAGAAGATTAAAGTTTTGAGTCATAGTTCTTGTTTGGTCCTCAATTTGGTTTATGGTTCTAGAACCTCTTTAGCTCATGACTCATTTTTGGTCCTCATCATGACTTGTCCCTGAATCGACTCCTCCCATTGCTAAACTAATGTGACTACTCTTTCTCTTCACTCATGACCTAGTAAGCATGACTCGTTGTACTTGCTTACTTGTCCAATCATTTTTTGATTTGGAAGCGCTGCCTACTCATCAGGCAGTTCCGTAGCACCTGTCACGTTTATCATCCATCCACTCCAAGTCATGATTGCCACGACTGAGACTGTGTCCCTTGTTTTCAGTGCCAAAAGTCGATTAATGTGCCTTCAAAAGATCTTGCATTTATGATCCTTGGTAACGGTTTCTTAATTTTGAAAAGTTTAATAGTACTGCACTGCGTAAGTTTGCCAATTCCAATCAAGCGATCACATGTCAACTAAATATGATGCTGTGAGAGATTCCAGGGCCGAAGTTTCCTCAATTTCATCCTATGATCGCGCTGGAGACCTCAACAGGTGTCGACTTTACAGGTATCCTGTGCAACCTCCTTTGCATATTAATTTTCTCAGGAAATTTGTGCTCGGGTTTTCATTTTGTTAAGCCTGCAGGGTAGTAAGGAAGCCATATTTGCATACTTGAAACCGCACTTGCTCGTGTCCATGGTCTGATTACTATCGTTTTCTTTAACCATTGAAGTCGCAGGCCTGTAATAGCTTATCCTCTGTGTATGCGTTGCGCTACCCAGAGGCGCTGCTCAAACCCTCTATGTTTTCCTTACTCCCTTTAATCCTGTACAAAGAGCCATTCTGGATTACCCCTTCACAGTCTACGCTCTAAAAATCTTGTACAAGTCTAAAGGTCTATTTCCCATAGTCAAGATTGGCTTTCTAAGCACTGTCAATTTTAAGCGCCATCTTTGTACATTTGAAACCTCAATTGAAGCTTTCTGGTCATTAGCATCCCTTAAGCCTCCCACTAACCCTCATTTTTGAGTCATGGAGACCCCTCTGTCGAAGAAAGCACACAAAGGTGGCAAGATAGTTAGGATAGAACCTGTGGACATGCGCCTTTTTGACATAGAGCCCATGGCAAGGGAGATATTTCAAAGAGCAAGATGCCTCTCTTTTTGCCAGAACATGGAGAGAGGCCACCGAGAGGTAGCAAAACAATTTGCATTAAATTTTTATGTCAAGAAAACCAGAGTTGGGGATTTGGAATTTGAGGTAACTGAAACCTCTATCTCAGCTGCAACAAGGATTCCCATTTCAGGTGAAAAGTGGTTCAAGGCCATGGTTTTGAGTTCACCCTTTGTTAAAGATCTCTTCAAGCTTGAATATCGACCAATGAGTTGTCTAAGAGTATGCCAAGGAATCAACTGATCGAGCAGTTTGATAGAATTTTGAAGATCATATAGAGATATTTTACTTGTGAAGGGAGATTTAACACCTTGTATCATTACCACATAAGGTTGTTGTTACATTTTACTGGTAAGATTGAGATGAAAGTTCCTTATTACATGTTGAGAAGTATAGGTAAAATGTCCGATAGGGTGCAAGCCAAATCTAAGGATGTGGATTCTAGCCTTTTCCATTCTGGATTGATTAGAATGTTAGTCTCTGAAGAGTTGGGAAAGAAAGAGATTTGATGGGAGAATTTTGTGGTTACTTCTCACTTCAAGCTGGACCCAACATCTACTCCCCAATCACAGATTGCAGTTCCTTCAACATCCACTAGTACTAAATCATGTATCAACAAGAAGAGAAAGGGCAGAGCCCCTGTTTCAGAAATTAGGAAGCAGGTCATGGAAGCTGAGGAGGAGACTTGTCCTTCTCCACATAGAGATTTTTCACCTCCACCTCCACCAGGGTTAGAATAAGTGCCTTCCTCTACCAAGTTGACATCTAAGAGAGGAAATAAGCTTCTCTTTCCCTCTTCCCCTCCAGCAATCGAAATCAAGAGTAAAAGACCTTTCACTAAGTCATCAGTTCCTAAGGAGGTTTTCAAAGAGCAGTCTTTACCAGAAACCCCTATGCATAAGGAGAAAGGAAAAAACATTCAAAATCTTGTGGTGGAGAAATCAGAAACCCCTATTCAGAGGAAGAAGGGTAAAGGTATCGAAAGACCTTTGGAGAGGAAAGATGAAGTCTTTGTGAAAGATTTTGAAGAGCCTGTGAAGAACAAAGGAGAAGTTGCTGAGCAAGATAAGAAGCATAAAGGAAAGGGTTTTGAGAAGGTTGATGAAACACACAAGCAAATTCCTGTACAGAGGGAAGAAGAGGACGAGAAGAAGCCTATTGAGACTGTGCATGTCTCTACTCCCCCTGGTGATCAGACCTTCAAGAGACTTATCAGACAACTTAAGGAGTCAAGAAAAGAAGTGGCTAAATTGAAAAAGGAAGCCATGTCTGAAAGAGTCAAGATGACAGAGCTTATGGATGGCTACATTCATACCCTTGAGTTGGAAAGATTTGTAGCAAGGAGGACTCAACCCCTACATAGACAACTCCAGAACCTCTACAGGAAGAACAAAGGTTTCCAAGCTCAGAACAGGAAGCTAAAGGAAGAACTGAAGCATTTCCAAGATGAGGTAGCCCAAAGGAATTTACAGGTGTTGGTTGAGGCTGCCATTGAAGATGACAAACCAACAACTAAGGAGAGCACAACTACATTGAAGAAGCTTGCCAGTGCTAAGAAGAAGAAGTCTACTAAGTCAATTGAAGATACTCTTTCTACCAGAAAGAGTGTGAGGCTAAGTGTCAAGATGACAAAATAGTTGGTAAGGGGTAAGTTCCATGTTTAGGGATTGTTCCTTTTTGGGAGGGTTAACTAATATGCAAATACTATCTTTGCGATCTATACAGGCTTCTAGGCATTTAGCTATACAGATTTTGAGTTTTTGCTAAGTGCTAGCTTCACTCAGTGGTAAAAGCACTACCTATGGCATAGTCAAGGCACCTAAGCAAAATGGTTTTGTCATCAATGGAAGGACATAATTTGCTCTGCACTTGTTCAAAATTCAAAGACACTGCGTTTTAGCATTGCTACCCAAACCTGTGTGCAAACGCAATGTAAGTGGCGCTGCGTAATATTCCACAGAGCGAAGAATTGGTATATAAATGCAACACAACGACGCTACCTACAGGCGCTACGTAATATTTGGCAGGGAGCAGGTTTACACATAGGCACAACACAGGGGCGCTACCTTATATTTCAACAGAGGATAAATGATGACGCATATATGCAACACATGGGCGCTACCTACAGGTGCTACCTTCTCTCCTTGTTCCATTTTAGGGTGCGCTATCCAGAGTTGCTACTCAAGGAAGTTGCCAACAAACACCAAGAATCTAGGAGGACTAGACCAACAACCTTGGATAAGTTGATGATGGGGAAAATTACAGAAGTAGCATCTGGCATGCTGAGGACAACTACAGGCTATGACACATGGAAAAACATGAGCTGAGCAACAAAAGATGATCAAATCAGTTAGAAGCATGACTGGATTAGTCACCAACATTTTCCTGTTTTATAGCATAGTTTTTTTTCTTAGTTGTTGGAAAAATAAATGTGTAAGAGATTTTCAAGGGAAGGAGGCCAACTCNAAATACTATCTTTGCGATCTATACAGGCTTCTAGGCATTTAGCTATACAGATTTTGAGTTTTTGCTAAGTGCTAGCTTCACTCAGTGGTAAAAGCACTACCTATGGCATAGTCAAGGCACCTAAGCAAAATGGTTTTGTCATCAATGGAAGGACATAATTTGCTCTGCACTTGTTCAAAATTCAAAGACACTGCGTTTTAGCATTGCTACCCAAACCTGTGTGCAAACGCAATGTAAGTGGCGCTGCGTAATATTCCACAGAGCGAAGAATTGGTATATAAATGCAACACAACGACGCTACCTACAGGCGCTACGTAATATTTGGCAGGGAGCAGGTTTACACATAGGCACAACACAGGGGCGCTACCTTATATTTCAACAGAGGATAAATGATGACGCATATATGCAACACATGGGCGCTACCTACAGGTGCTACCTTCTCTCCTTGTTCCATTTTAGGGTGCGCTATCCAGAGTTGCTACTCAAGGAAGTTGCCAACAAACACCAAGAATCTAGGAGGACTAGACCAACAACCTTGGATAAGTTGATGATGGGGAAAATTACAGAAGTAGCATCTGGCATGCTGAGGACAACTACAGGCTATGACACATGGAAAAACATGAGCTGAGCAACAAAAGATGATCAAATCAGTTAGAAGCATGACTGGATTAGTCACCAACATTTTCCTGTTTTATAGCATAGTTTTTTTTCTTAGTTGTTGGAAAAATAAATGTGTAAGAGATTTTCAAGGGAAGGAGGCCAACTCGTATCTCCAGCTGTTGCCTCCTTTTTTGTTATAAATAGATAGATCAATTTCTTTAATAGGTTCGGATGGTTGAGAAAGGCTCCCTTTATTTTGTAATATTTTGATGAAGTGACTATGATCTAGTGATGTACTGGACTTAAGACTTTTTGGCTAATAGAAATCAACTTCCTTTCCAGTCTATTTGTTTCAGTTGCTAAATGTTCATGCTTTTAAGGATTCACATGAATTATTGTGGTGATGTGATGGTGGATGTTTGATCATTATATTATCATTGTGTTTATTTAACTTTCTTAGTTTCTGATGTCAAGAAGATCTTGTGATTAGAAACTTTCTTCCTTAGACTTTTGTAGACCTGATGTTTGCAACAGTCCCTACACTCCTCTCACTCAAGTCTTCCCTCTATTCATACTTACTCCCAAACTATTGGTAGAAGTTAGCCAAGACCTTAATTGCTGGTGCATGCTAGCCCCGTTGTCTGAGTTAGAACATTACCATTTGAGTCCTTTTCCATTTGACCCGTTAAAACACTCTATCGTTCACATATAACTTGATGGGTACTGGGCTTGCCTTCCATGCAATCTGAAAGTGACTCCTAGTGATAACATTCTTAGCGTCGTTGCCGGGGACAATTTGAATACTTTTCCTTGGGATTGAAACGACACAGTATTCTAGTTCTAAAGGTGCATTAGAGCTCAATGCTTTGAAGATTGCAGACTACCCCTGGCGACTCCATTGTTTTAGCTCTGGCGCCTAAAGGCAGACACACGAGATCAAATCCACAGCTACCTTTGGTACCACCTGAGGCTGACCCAGAGAGGATAATCAAGAAGGGAAAAGTTTCCCAAAAAAGTTTTTCTTTTGCTGCTATGAGTGTTTCTGTTCAGTTGCCTTATTCTAGTCTTGATACTCCCACTGTTTTATCAAGTAAGCTTCCTTTATACTCTGCTGAAGTATCTAAAAAGCTTGATTTTGGAGAGTTTCTTGTTGAAAACTCTTCCTTTGAGACTGAACTGAAAGAGGAAAAATTGATATATTTTCTTCCTCTGATATTGAGAAGTGTTTCAGTCTTGATAGTTTTGAAGATTTCCCTACTTTAGGTTTTGCTACACCTCTTTCTTTTAAAACTTTTGCTGCTAAATAAGTTGGAACTTCATCTCCCTCCCAGACCTTACCATCCTCTTCAGAAACTCAACCTCCTATTGTGAAAACTGAACCCCCCCCCTTCATCCGTTCCTTCCTCTCCTACTAAACATACAATCAAGTCTCCTTCTCCTTCTTGTTCACCAAGAATCCAAAATCAAATGGAAGTTGTTAACCCCCCTGCTAATAGGATGGATGCTATAGTGGCTACAAGATATGCTCCTCTACTTTTACCTCAGCCACTGAATGCTCTTCCCCCTGGAGATTATTTGAAATACATGCCTAAGTTTACGGGAGAAGAAGATGTAACAACTGAGGAACATCTTGTTGCTAGCTATAGCCATGTAGATAACCAAAACATTGAAAATGAAGATGTTTGGATGAGGGTTTTCATTCAAACCCTGTTTGGTGAGGCTAGGAAGTGGTTTAGGGGTCTGGCCCCTGGATCCATTACTGGTATTGAGGCATTGGATGAAGCCTTCTTGATTAATTGGGGTGACAAAAAAGATTTTTTGTACTACATCACTGAATTTGGGTCTTTGAAAAGGAAATGAGAGTCTGTCTCTGACTTTTCTAAAAGATTTAACAAAATGTACAAGAAAATCCCTAATGAGATCAAACCCTCTGAAACCATGGAAAAAATCACTTATGCCAGTGCTTTTGATTCCAAATTTTTCCTCCTTTTGAGGGAAAGAAGGTCACCTTCTTTGGTTCATATGGAAGATGCTACCTTAGAGGTAGAATCCAAAATAGTGGCATAAGATAAACTCAGGGGAAAATCTGATAGGGATAGGAGAAAAAACAAAGAGAAGCTTCAACTTCTGATTCCTCTGTTTCCCAGTCTCAAGTATATGAGCTGACCAAATTAATAAAATCTCTCTCCACTGAAATTGAGAAATTGAAATCAGAAGGAAGACAACGATATAGAAATGCTCAAAACACTGAAAACATAGGTAATTTCAGGAGACCCAACAATGCTCCCCAAATCCTTCCCAGAAACAGAGAGAGAGATGATCAACGGGTTCAAGCTCCTTTGCCATATAATTTAGTGGCAGATGAAGAAGAAGAGGAGGTTGAAGCTGATCCTGAGATTCACTGTTTAGGTGATACTTCCCCATCCCCACACTTGACTCAATCCTCTTATGAGCAATCTTTAATGGATATTCAAATTAATGAGTTAAGCAAGGGGGAGAAAGCAAAGGAGAATCCTGGTAGATATAATTTGAGATCTAAGAAGAATGCAGAAAAAACTGAAGCCCCTAATCAACCTCTTCAGAAAGAAGATCTTGTCAGGGCTGTGACAGTGAGCAGCAAGGAAAAAGACTCTCAAAATCCACAAGTTCTGATAAGAGATCCTCCTCCTGAAACCAAAGAGATCTTGAAGAGTTCCCCTTCCTTCAGTTTTGAGAATGAGATCCATAAAATAAGGATCCCTATACCTTTTTTGGAATTGATAAAAATGAGGATTTTAGAAAATATTTATCCAAAATGTTACAGCTAGAATCATCTCCAAATGCCACCGATTCCATAAATATGCAAGATGAAAAACCAACAGTGATTTTAGGTCATTTGATAGAATACAGAGATGCCTCATCCCCACCTTTTTATACTTCACTGAATATACATGATAAGGTGCTACACAATTGTCTCATGGATTCAGGGGCATCCCACAATCTTATGCCAAAATCTGTTATGGATGAACTTGGGTTAGAAGTCATAAAGACCTATCATGATTTATATTCTTTTGATTCCAGAAAAGTCAAATGTCTTGGAGTCATTAAGGATATGGTGGTGACCTTATTTCAGCTGCCCATGAAGAGTATACTTATGGATATCATAGTTGCTGATGTTCCCCCCAAGTTCGGTATGCTCTTATCAAGATCCTGGATAAAAAGACTTTGGGGAACCTTGCAGATGGATCTCTCTTATGCTACTATTCCTGTTTTTGGGGGAGAGCATAGAAGACTTTACAGGGACGCCCAATTGGCTTACATCATTAGTGATGAAGAAAACCCCGCCAATCACCCTATTTTTGCTTTTGATACAGATATGAGATCTAGTATTTTGCAGCTCACCGATGCCTCAGAAGCCCCTTTAGAAATCAGAAAAAAAGTCCATCAAATTTTCTGAAGAACCTCCTCTAACTACTTCTGTTTGGAAGATGTTCTTTGATGGAGCCTCTTCCAAGGAAGGTGTTGGTGCTGGGGTGATCTTTGTCTCACCAATTCAAGAAACTATATCTTTGTCATATAAACTAGAATTTGAGACTACTAATAATGTGGCAAAGTATGAGGCTCTTGTCTTGGGTTTGAGGGTAGCAAAAGACATGGGGATAGAGGCGCTGTCAATATTTGGGGATGCTGAATTGATAGTCCATCAGATTAAAAATCTTTATCAAACAAAGCATCATAGGCTTAGATCTTACATAAATGAAGTATGGGATTTAGTGGACAATTTTTTTCTCCGCTTTTAATATATCATTCATTCCTAGAGAAGAGAATACTATGGCTGTATCATCAAGCAACTTCAGAATTCCTATACCACCAAAAATCAAGTATGATGTAGAAGTCAAATACAAGCCTGCTATACCAGACAATGTAAAATATTGGAAGGTGTTCGAAGATGATTTAGAATTTAAAATTTTTCTTGAGATTGTTGATGAATTTTCTGCATTGCACATTGATCAGGATTATGATCCAGAAATCACTCCTCATGCTGATGTTTTCCTCAATAAAATTGCTAATCATCATATTATGCAGCTGCCTAGCAATCATATACCAAAGGGACTAGTTCCTTTGGAAATATTATTTGATGGGAATGATGTGGCATTGAAAGGGAAGGTATCCACTGATGATGCTGATATCATTGAGTGCAATGTGGGCATTGAAAAAGATCCAAAATAAGTCAAACTATCAAGCAACCTATCAGAAAAGCAGAGGGAAAAATACACTAAGTTGTTTAAAGAATTTGCTGACGTATTTTCTTGGACTTATGAAGATCTCAGAACTTATGACACAAGCATAATAAAACACAAGATCCCATTAAAATAAAACACCAAACCTTTCAGACAAAAGTTGAGGCAAATCAATCCTATGTTGCTGCCTGTCATGGAGAAAGAAGTTAAGAAGCTTTTAGATGCAAAAATTATTATTCCTTTGAGGTATTTCGAATGGGTAGCCAATTTGGTCCCAATAAGAAAAAAGAATGGGGAAATTAGACTTTGTGTTGATTTCCGAAATTTGAACAGAAGCTCAAAAAAGGATAATTATCTTTTACCCAAGATGGATAACATATTGCAGAAGGTGACAGGAGAAACCATGATGTCTATGGTTGATGGATTCTCTGGATACAATCAGGTATCTGTTTTTCCAGAGGACAAAGAGAAGACGACCTTCACCACTCTCTGGGGGACATTTATGTACGCCAAGATTCCCTTTGGTTTGATGAACGCAGGGGCAACTTTTCAACAAGCTATGGACATAACATTTATTGGAGAAAAGGATAAGTTTGTTGTTATCTATTTGGATTACATAACTGTGTATTATCAGTATGATAAGGAACACTGTGATCATTTAAAAAAGGTTTTCTTGAAATGCAGAAAATTTGGCCTCTCTTTGAATCCAAAAAAATCATTGTTTGCCATGAAAGAAGGAAAATTATTGGGGCATATCATGTCAGCTGAAGGAGTAAGGATTGATTCCAGCATGGTTGAGGCTGTACAAACTTTGTCATTCCCTAGATCTAAAAAAGAGGTACAATCTTTTCTGGAAAAAAATCAACTTTTTGAGAAGATTTGTGTCAAATTTTGTTGAGTTAGTTAAATATATCACAACCATGCTGAGGAATGATAGTGAAATCAAATGGACTATTGAGGCCCATGATTCTTTTGATCAAATAAAGAAAGCCTTGACAGAAGCCCTGACTACTCCAAAGACTTTCTTATTTTTTCTTTTGCCTCTTTTGATACAGTAACAATAGTCCTATTGCAGAAGAACGTTGAAAGCTTAGAACAACCCATTGCCTTTTTCAGTAGGGCATTTAGAGATGCTTAACTAAAGTATGAACTCATGGATAAGCAAACCTATGCATTGGTTAAAGCTCTTAAGTTCTTCAGGGTTTATGTGTTGCATTCAAGAGTTATTGCTTATGTTCCTTCAGTTGCTGTAAAATAAATTCTTATTCAGCGTGATATTGACGGAAAACGTAGCAAATGGATTGCTAAAATCCTTGAATTCAATTTAGAAATCAGGCCTACCAAATTGGTTAAAGGTTAGGGTTTAGCCAAGCTGTTGGCTGAATCAAATTGCTCAGCGTTGGGGGTAAATTTCATTAGCTCATGTGAAGAAAAGTAGCAGGCTGAATTAAATGACAAAGGTATTCAAATCATCCCTGCATTGGCATATTGTAGCTGGTACAAGGACATTGTATTTTTCTTGCAGAATTTACAACCTCCAAGTTGTATGGAAAAGAACAAGGTGAGAGCATTAAAACTCAAATCAATAAAGTATTGCTTGGTTGATCAAATTTTGTATTGGAAGGATCCATTGGGAGTGTTGCTGAGATGCCTAGACCCGCAAGAAGCCCAAAAGATTATGTCTGATTTCCATGATAGTTTGTGTGGGGGGCATCATTTTTGGAGGACCACTGCCTACAAGATTCTCAGGGTTGGGTATTTCTGGCCTAGTCTGTTCACAAATGTTTGTGCTAAGATCAGAGCATGTAATAAGTGTCAAAATTTTTCTGGAAAGCAACAGCTTAAGTCTTTGCTATTAAAGCCCATAACAACTTTGGGGCCTTTTCAATAGTGGGGCCTAGATTTTATCGGCGAAATTCATCCCTCTTCCAATGGCCAACATAGATGGATCTTGACTGCCACAGATTACTTCACTAAGTGGATAGAGGCTATTCCTACCAGGAATGCTTCCCACAAAGTGATCATTGGTTTCCTTGAAGACATTATGGCGAGGTTTGGCTGCCCGAACATAATTGTCACTGATAATGCTGCATCTTTCAAGGCTGAACCATTGATTCAGTTTTGTGAACAGTTTGGAATCACATTGATTCACTCTACCCCTTACTATCCGCAGGGAAACGAGCTTGCAAAATCCTCGAACAAAAGCATTATAAATATTATTAAAAATATGCTAGAGGATAACAAAAAGGCATGGGATTCGAAACTCAAATTTTCTCTATGGGCTGACAGAGTGATAGTGAAAAGATCCTTGGGACTTTCCCCTTTCCAGCTGGTATATGGAGTTGAGGCAGTTTTTCCTTCTCAACTTGCATTACCTGTGGAGAAATTCTTCCAGGATTATCAAGGGGAGCTAGATCATATGATCAGGAGGATTCAACAGTTGGTTGAGATGCAACAAACTCGGGAACAACTTGTAGACAAGGCATATGAACATCAACTGAAGATCAAGCAGGCATTCGACAAAAAGGTGAACAAAGAGGATTTTCAACTAGGTGATCTGGTGCTCAAGTGGGATGCACCGAGACAAGATAACGACAAGCATAGTAAATTTGAAGCTTTATGGGTCGGCCCTTTCAAAATATCAGAGGTATTATCTAATAACACCTTCAAGCTGCAAAATATGGAGGATGAAGAGGTTTTTGGTGGCCCTGTCAATGGGAATTTCTTGAAAAAGTACTTTGCTTGAGCCTTGAATGGCTCTTCATGTCATTGTAAATATCATTTTATTTTTTATTTTTTGTTTCAATAACTGACCCCATAGCCCTAGGATAAGGCACTAAATCTACTCATTCTTGGCAGCCCGCAGAGGGCATGGCATCCCCTGTGGAGCCAATGTTATCACACTAAGTTGCCTTGGGTCTTTAGTTTGATTAATACTTTTTTAGGCCTTATATTTTAATTTTTTGACTCTCATCCTCTTAAAGTTTGATGTTAGGTTCATCTTAGAAGATTAAAGTTTTGAGTCATAGTTCTTGTTTGGTCCTCAATTTGGTTTATGGTTCTAGAACCTCTTTAGCTCATGACTCATTTTTGGTCCACATCATGACTTGTCCCTGAATCGACTCCTCCCATTGCTAAACTAATGTGACTCCTCTTTCTCTTCATTCATGACCTAGTAAGCATGACTCGTTGTACTTGCTTACCTGTCCAATCATTTTTTGATTTGGAAGCGCTGCCTACTCATCAGGCAGTTTCGTAGCGCCTGTCACGTTTATCATCCATCCACTCCAAGTCATGATTTCCATGACTGAGATCGTGTCCCTTGTTTTCAATTCCAAAAGTCGGTTAATGTGCCTTCAAAAGATCTTGCATTTATGATCCTTGGTAACGGTTTCTTAATTTTGAAAAGTTTAACAATGTTGCGTTGCGTAAGTTTGCAAGTTCCGATCAAGCGACCGCATGTCCACTAAATCTGATGCTATGAGAGATTCTAGGGCCGAAGTTTCCTCAATTTCATCCTATGATCACGCTGAAGACCTCAACAGGTGTCAAATTTACATGTATCCTATGCATCCTCCTTTGCATATTAATTTTCTCAGGAAATTTGTGCTCAGGTTTTCGGTTTGTTAAGCCTATAGGGTAGTAAGGAAGCCATATTAGCATACCTGAAAATGCCCTTGCCCGTGCCCATGGTCTGATTACTATCATTTTCTTTAACCATTGAAGTTGCATGCTTGTAATAGCTTATCCTTTGTGTATGCGTTGCGCTACGTAGAGGCGCTGCTCAAACCCTCTCTGTTTTCCTTGCTCCCTTTCATCCTATACAAAGAGCGATTTTGGATTACCCCTTCACAGTCTATGCTCTAAAAATCATGTACAAGTCTAAAGGTCTATTTCCCATAGTGAAGCTCAGATTTCTAAGAACTGTCAATTTTAAGGGCCATCTTTGTACATTTGAAACCTCAATTGAATCTTTCTGGTCATTAACATCCCTTAAGCCTCCCAAGAACCCTCATTTTTGAGTCATGGAGACCCCTCAGTCGAAGAAAGCACACAAAAGTGGCAAGATAGTTAGGACAAAACCTGTGGACATGCGCCTTTTTGACATAGAGCCCATGGAAAGGGAGATATTTCAAAGAGCAGGATGCCTCTCTTTCTGCCAGAACATGCAGAGAGGCCATCCAGAGGTAGCAAAACAGTTTGCATTAAATTTTGATGGCAAGAAAACCAGAGTTTGGTATTATGAATTTGAGGCAACTGAAACCTCCATCTCAGCTGCAACAGGGATTCCCATTCATGGTGAAAAGTGGTTCAAGGCCATGGTTTTGAGTTCACCCTTTGTTAAAGATCTCTTCAAGCCCGAATATCGAGCCAATGAGTTGTCTAAGAGTATGCCAAGGAATCAACTGATCGAACAGTTTGATAGAATTTTGAAGATCATATAGAGATATTTTACTTGTGAAGGGAGATTTAACACCTTGTATCATTACCACATAAGGTTGTTGTTACATTTTACTGGTAAGATTGAGATGAATGTTCCTTATTACCTGTTGATAAGTATAGGTAAAATGTCAGATAGGGTGCAAGCCAAATCTAAGGATGTGGATTCTATCCTTTTCCACTCTGGATTGATCAGAATGTTAGTCTCTGAAGAGTTGGGAAAGAAAGAGATTTCATGGGAGAATTTTGTGGTTACTT
>SNQJ01S0001775.1:35514-57498 GCA_010110895.2 Picea sitchensis | reverse complement strand
TGGGAGGAATTTTCACCTTCATTCTTTAGAGGTGCTTCAGAGAAATGGTCATCTATAGGGATCTTTAGTTTGGTGCAGAGTGATGCAAAGAAAGATTCAAGCTGGGTGGTCAGTGCTTGTTTGAATTCCTCCATTGAGAACTACATGGTTGTATTTATGGTAGCATTGATGGACGAATCAATGGAGGCAACAATAGCACTGAGTTGTTTCACTTCTTTTTGGGTTTCGAGGAAACTAGATTGCAAGGTGTTGAAGTGAGCTTCCAGGTCTTGGCTACGGGTATGGGCCATGAGAATGGGTGAATTGAAAAGGGGCGGGCGGGGTCAAAACATTTTGCTGAAAAATGATATGGATGAATGTGATGAGGGAGAAGAGATGAATCCAATGGAATAGGTCTCAAATAATTTGGTCTGAAGAATACTGCATTGATGAAATCCCCAAATTCTTAACCAGAAAGAAATGCATTTTACTTGGCAACCCGAACACAATTGTGTGGCAATAGATCTTCTATGTTTTAATTTGTTTATGTTTATATCCCCTAAGGGTTAGGTATTCAAGGGTTCTACAGACAAGGGTTTTCCTTATGCTATAGCTCTTTGATATACGTCCAGGGTCCAACAGTAGTACTCGGCCCAATATCTCAGGGCACTAACTAAGGAGGATAGATTGTATCCTTAGCCGTACTACCCGACTACCCAGGTACTAGAGAGTATCTTCCCGAGTGTTCTTCTCGGTGACACTATAGCAGTCTGACGACTGATAGGTTTATCTAAAGAGGGTTTCAAGAAATCTAGGCTGATCCATACACAGGTGATGTCTGATGCACTACCACTCAAAGGGGTACCAACAGGGGTACAAGGGTGGCCAACAGATGTGCGCTTAAGAACCACTTGTATTTTCTGCATGTATGAATCCTTCAACCATGGGTTTATGTGCGTAACGACAGATCTCTGTGGCTTAAAGACGTTGGAATACGTCTCTACCCTGGAAAAAAAATCCCCACAATTTCTGCCAAGGAAAGTGCTCTGATACCACTTGCAATATACCAGATATAAAAAGTTTGCAGAACAGAAATGAAATGCTAGAAATGGAAGAATAACACAATAACACAGAAATGATATAAGAACAACAACAGAAATAGAACTTTGATTCAAAAAGAAATGTTCACGGGCCTCTTCGAGGGGGCAACCTCCAGTCAAGCAGCGCTCTATTACAATAATCTTCAAGCTAGGGTTTTCATACCCTCGACCCTTATTTATACTAAATATGTCTATCAAGAAAAGCATCTAGAGGAAGATCCTTCTAGAAGCGGAAGCTTCTATTAGGTCTTCTTGCATCTGCTTTATTCTATTTTATTGAAAGGCCTTATTAATATTGACCTTTATTACATCCGAATATATTTATCTACCTATGTGCGGGTTAGGACCCTAACAAACCCCATCACCTTTGATATAGTCTAGGCCAAAATCAACTTTCCCATCAGTGTACCTCAACACATGTTTTTCCCCAATCCAGTGAACACTCCTTGACTCTACCATATGTTGGATAAGAGTGTTCATGGAAAAACAAATATTTGGTCTAATGTTGACCAGATACATAAGTGAACTTATCAACTATCGATAAACTGTATCATCTACCAACTGGGAATCTAAAGCACTAAGATTCTTCAAGTTGGTAACCATGGGTGTCAACATAGGTTTGCAGTCCATCATTTGAAATTTGCTCAGAATATATGCAACATACTTCCCCTACCCGAGAAATATGTGTCCCTCCTCCTGCCATACCTCCATACCTAGAAAATAGTGCATCAAACCAATGTCACTCATCTCAAACTCTAATGCAAGTCTCAGCTTGCAATTAGCTATGAGATCCTCTACTCCTGTGATGAACAAGTCATCCACATATAGAATGAAAATGAGTGCGTCCTCACCTATAATGATGTAATAGAGGCTAGGATCAGCATCGCTCTTCTCGAATCCCATATGAAGCAAGTATGTGTCAATATGTGAATACCAAGCTCTGGGAGCTTACTTCAGACCATAAAGTGCCTTTCTCAAAAGGCACACGTGAGTCTCCCTCTCACTCACCTCGAACCCCTGTGGTTTCTCAATGTACACCTCCTCATCTATAAATCCATTTAGAAATGTGGTCTTCACATCCATCTGATGTATACTCCAACCCATCTCTGCCGCTATGGAAATAATACTCTTGATCGAGGTGTATCTCACAACTTGTGCGAATGTCTCATCATAATCGACTCCCTCTATCTAAGAGAAGCCTCATGCCACAAAACGGGCCTTGTGTTTCTCTATGTTTTCATATGCAGCATACTTGATTTTGTACAACCACCTGGAAGTCACAAATAACTTCCCCACTGGCCTCGAAACCACCTCCCAAACATCATTGTGCACAATGGAGTCATACTCCTCCAGCATGACCTCTCACCAGACCTCCTGGTCCACTGCCTGCGCAAATGTCTGTGGCTCGAAATCTGAGATACTCGTCACCATAACCAAATAGGATCCAAACCTCACTGTAGGTTTACTCTCCTTGAACTTCCTCGTGGGCTCTCCTACGTTCTCCTTGGATTCCTTCAGGGTCTCCTAAAACCATCTAGGTCTCATCTTCCCTGAATAATTCAATGGAGAAGTAAGCTCTCCCTGCCAAAGAGTATCTACCTGAGGTCTAGTCTCAACACTCTGAGATGCTAAAGCCTTTGTCGCCTCTACCTGAACACCCTTTGACTGTGACCCTGAAGCTATGCAAGGTGACCCTATCACCCATGAAACTGGCATACCGAAAACCTGAGGTTGTGCTCCCTCTGAGACATCAATCTATGGCTTTGCATCATCCTCCACACTGACTCTCAACTCGAGAGATCTCTGAAAAATCCCTACCCTCCTCAAATATGACATCTCTACTCACCACCACTATCCTAAGTGATGGAATGTATATACGGTAAACTTTGGACACCTCTAAGTATCCAACTAGTATCCCTTGCTGGGTTGTGGGGTCTATCTTTGTCCTTTTCTTTGAATGGACATGAGAATAGGTCAAGCACCCAAAGATCCTAATGTGCTTGACATCGGGCCTCCTACTAGTGAAGGCCTCCTCAAGAGTCATCTTCCCCAATATCTTGTGGGGACTCATGTTCTGCAGTTAAACTGCAGTAGCACTCGCTTCTACCCATAGGTAAAGAGGCAAACTTTGATCGTGCAACATGGATCTCGCTGCACCGGTGATAGCCTGGTTCTTCCTCTCAGAAACCCCATTCTGCTCGGGGTTGTAGGGTATGGTCATATGTCTTTTGATCCCATGTTGGGTACAGAAGTCTATGAACTAAGTGGAGGAATACTCTCCTCCATTATCCGACTGCAAGAGCTTGATCTTCTTTCCGGATTGGTTCTCCACAAGAGATATGAACTCTTGGAACATCTTGAAGAACTCACTCTTGGTGTTCAGAAAATAGATCTAGGTATTCCTTGAGTAGTCATCAATGAATGTGAGATAGTACTCATGACTACTCAAGGACTTCTGAGACATGGGCCCACACACATCATTGTGTACTAAATTCAGTATCCCATTTGGCCTAGTGTCATTGTTGGGGAATGAGGCCTTGGTAAACTTACCAAGCGCACACCCTCTACAAACATCCTGATGCTATGTATTTATCTGTGGAACTTCGTTCACAACCTCTCTCAGTACTCCAAGAGCCCCATGATGTATATGGGCCATCCTCTGATGCCATAGCTCGCATGTCTGTCTGTTGTTGTCATTGCTCACTGCCAATGCATGAAGAGGTTGAAAAAGCAATTTGAACAGTTTCTCATCCCTCACTCCAATCACTTGTCCTGAGGTAAGCGAGGACCCCTTAGGGTGTATGAAGACCTTTTTCCCTCTGAAGTACAGCTCAAGACCTCTATCCTAGAGGGTGGAAACTAAAATCAAATTCTTCTTCAGCCCAGGGACATAGAGAACGTCCATGAACGATATAGGTGGTATGTCATCTCTTTGAAAGGTAACAATTCCAATCCCAGCAACTCTAACCAAGGAGTCATCTCCGAGAGAAATATCCATCATGACCTCTATGTCTCTAAGATCATTCAAGTTCTCTCTCACTCCATTCACATGGCTCGAAGCCCCACTATTAATATACTAGAAATTAGGTGACATCTCAACTGTAGTGTAGCATATGAGGAAAGCACACTCCCTCTCAAACAAAATCTAAAACTTTGCCTCCTTCGTTTTAGTTGCGGTACAACCTTCTTCTTCTTCCTATTGGGATATTGTCCAGCATAGTTCCCCATATTATTACAAACAAAGCACTTCACTTTGCTCATATCTTTATTCTACCCACTACTTCTCTCTCCTCCCTATGGTGGGGCCCCAAACTTGGGACCCTGCCGACCTCCCTGGTCGGTCTTCTTCTTTCTCTTTGTCCAAAGCGCAAGATCCTCATCACCCTGCATTTTTTATTAGTGTCCTGAAGCCTCTGATATAAGTCTAGTCTCCTCTTGAATGAAATCATCCCACATCCTCTCCCAAGTGGACATGATCTCCCTGGCAACAATGCCACGAACAAATGGACCCCATGGTTTGGTGAAGTTGTTTAAGGTTGTCCTCACCATAGAATCTGGGTCCACCACCTCTCCGATGGCTCCAAGATCATCTATGATCTGGGTGTATCGGCCAAGGAAAGAAGTCACTGACTCAGTATTGATCATGTGAATTCCCCTAAGTCGATCATACATAACCATCTTCTGGTTCTAGTTAGAGCTTTGGTAAAGCTTGCATAGAGATGTCGACATATCAAATGCATAGGCTTTCCCAATCAAGTGGGGAATGATGTGATCCCTCATTGAATCATATATCATCCTCTTTGCCTTATTGTTCCTCTTCTTGAACTCTTCTAACAAGACGGGAGCAGGAGGAATGGGAACAACTACCTCAACAATATCCCATAGTTCGAGGTCCTCTAAGACAAATACGATCCTGGCCTTCCAAGGTGACCAATTGCTAACTCCAGCTAGCCTTTCCTCCACATGCATCTGATATGTTGACATCACTATCGACTGCACTCAAACTGATGTTGCAACTACAAAGGAACGTTTCCTCACTCCTATCAGCACAGGTGTGAAAAGAGGCAAACGAACACCGACCTCACTCCTAACAATATAGGTGTGAAAAGAGGCCATGAAAAATCAGCCTCACTCCTACCACATAGGTGTGAAAAGAGACTGACAAAAATGTCCACACACTGGTCTACAACCCTCCACAAAATTCTGTCAACTAACTTCCACTAAACTCTGTCAATGGTTGTCCACAAAATCTACCCAAAATATGTCTAAAACAATCCTTTAAGATGTTGTTCAAAACTCAGAAAAACTCAGCCACCAAGCTCTGATACCATGAAGATTTTTCGAGTCCTAACAAGCTGACCAAGCTGACCTCAAGTTGGATCTAAGTTTCAACTGTCAAACAAATGTCTGTTGTTGTTTTATAACAACAAACTATTCAGGAACTTCTTCATTGTTTTTTACGATTACATAGGCCATTTAGGTGCTCTAGCATGTAATTTTTGTCACCAAGAGGTTAGAACATGCATACCAAAATATATGTAACACACCTAGAGATCTTTACTGCTGAAAATATTATTGTTCTAAACACTAGCATACATGAAAATGAACACAAGTATTTTTGGTCAACATGACCCTAGATAAAAACCCCCCGGGGAAAACCAATTTGGAATATAAGTGTATATATATGTGGAGAATAGAAGGTGGAATACAACAAGTACAATAAACAAAATAACCTAATACAATAGTAGCTTGAACCAAGCTGCAACACAATCCCAACTGAAGAAGATGAGGCCTAGGATGGTGCGCCCTCCTCAAATGTTGTCTAGACCACTAAATTGAAGCGCTTTGTTGAATGAGATCTGTAATGGAGAAACTCTCCCATAGTACTCTGATACTGAGTTGTAGCTATGCAATGAAACTTCCCTCACTACAATCTGAGCTCTGAAATTCCTCCCTGCTGACAGTGCACCCTCCTCACCAATTGCGCCCTCCTCCAAGCAAGAACTACGCCAACAAATAAATGAGGATCTAAGATATGTGGTTGCCTCCATGGATATAAGGGCCCAAGATTTACTCAACTCTAGCCTCCAATATCATCCTCATTCTCTCTCCCAAACTCTCCAAGTGAACAAATGAGTGAATGAGCTATCATTTTCCCTTTGTGCCCCTCTTGAACCTCCATAAGGAAACCTAAAATATGGACGGTTGAGATCATCCTATCTCATGTCCAATCAAATGTTGAGATCATCCCATAATAATATCACTCTCAAACCCACTTTGGGTTAAGTTCCCTAAGTTCACTTTATGTCTCTTAATTCACCCACAAATTGAATTAATAGTCATTTAGGCTAAAATGACCAAATTTCACTTTTGACTTAAATCTCCTAAGTCAAAGTGAAATTAGACATAAAGTACATAGTACTTCCCACATGTGTTTAGGATCTCACAAACACATGGGGAACACTTAACAAGGTACATAATCTCAACACCGGTAACACAATTCTGTGGGCAAGGTCCCATACTAGTGTAGAGTTGAATGGGCCCCATAGCCCAATGGCCCGATACCCCGGTGGTCTCGAAATTTGGGGAACATGGAACAAATCGATGACTAAGATTGAATCAAGGATTAGATCGGAAAGTTGTGATTTAATCCAAGGAGAACATATTGATGGTTGAGATCAATCCAAGGTCCAGATCAGATGACCGTTGAGCAATGAGGGTGTATTGCATGTTTTGGTGGACAGAAGATAGATCAACGATTTACAACTAATCAACAAGAATTGATCTGATGACTGCTCAGCGTCGAAATTGTGTTGTGTGGTCTGTGAAAAGATTGCACAAGAACCCAAAAGGGGTTTGTGCTAGTTTCTAAGGAGTGTCGCAACCCAATTTTGTGGAAGGATCTAAGGATATGGAGCCGACCCATAAGCATGATTTTTGGCATAAGAGAAAAAGGAATTTGGTGTATGGGCTAGGTATAAATAAGCATGCTTTGATCATTTTGGAAAGAGGTAGTGTGTGGAAAAGGAAGTGTACATGAGAGTAAGAGATTTGAGGCTCTGAAGTCTGAGAATGCGAATATGAGAATGAGAAAGTTGTGAGTGTGGAATAGAATATAAAGCTCATAGGTTTTTAGGTCCAAGAGAATGTAAGAAAGAGGAATGTAATTGTCTAAGGGTGGTTGGGAGGTGCAAGGTCTAAGGAACCTCTGAAATCGTGCAGATTGTGAACTAGTGGAGAGCGTTGTGACAACAGAGATAGACCAACAGACTTGTACAGGTGAAGGCTTTAAGGAAAGATATAATTTGGTATCATTGATAGTTTGAGGAGATTGGTGTCTCCAGTAGGTTGGTGCCTACATATTGTTGAGTTGATGCTCAACTATATGGGATTGGTGTCTCTTACAAATTGGTGCCTACTAATATAGTTGCAGTAGGTTGGTGCCTACATCTTGCTAAGTTGGTTCTCAACTAAGGGGATTGGTGTCTCTTGTAGGTTGGTGCCTATAGGCATTGCTGAGGTGCTCAACTGAGGATATTGGTGTCTCCTACAGGTTGGTGCCTGCAAACATTGTAATAATAGGTTGGTGCCTACATGATTTTATAAAGAAAAGTTTTGTGGTTTTCTCCCATTTGTATTTCCATGCTAAATCTTTGTGCATTGTGTATTATATGTTTGTATGTACATTTCTCTTTAACTACTAATGGTTGGTGAAATAATAAATTGATAAAGATTGTAAGAAAAGTAAAAATAGTTCTATATTGATTCACCCCCCCTTCTCAGTATAAGTGTGCCAACACCTTTTCATTTATGTGTTTAATTTTCAGGGTAGGGCATGAATGAGTGGTAGTAAAACCCTTTTTGAATAGGCATGTATGATTCACATAGGAAATCATCGAATATTCATGTGATTTAATGTGGATATTCAATGGACCTTTGCTTGAATAATGCAGTTGTCTATATTACAGTCGTGGGATACTTTTGTGTGGTTGTTTTTCAGACAACTATGCAAAAGTTATGGTTGTATAATGGAAAACCACGAGGGTGGGTTGCATGGGTATTACTTGGACAACCACATGAATGGTGTGTCTATTGGGTGAACAATTGGACAAATAATGAGCACAACTATTCACTAAATATTCGTGCAACTCGCCCACCTATTTAGGGATTAGTTTTGCAAGAGACTTGCTTGACTATTTTCTTGATCAGTCATGCAAGTTGTGCAAGTAGAGGGATCTAGTCGTTCAAGTAGAAGAAGGGACCAAAAAACTAACTTGATTTGTTTGGTTTTGTGTTTTGGAAAGGATTGGCATTATTCTAGACATTCATACCTATTTGATGGTGAGAGAGAGACTATGACTCCCTACGAACTGAGGTTCATGGGGATATTGTAGTGCATCTTGATGTGGCTAGCTACAACCTACTCAAGTACTTTGACTACACCTTGGTTCACTCCCAAGAGGTGTTGTTGGATCACTCGATTAATATGTGGAGGCCCAACCATCATGTCTTTGAGGTACATGGGAAAATGATTGAGTTATTTATTGAGGTGGAGATATATTTTTTTATGAGGCTCCCCTTTTAGGGAGACATTTCATAGTTGAGACCTCGCATGGGCACTTATCATCCCTAAGGTTGAAGGATAGGTGGGGATGTTCTTTATTCCCACATATTGTCTCTAGTGGCTTCAAATGCCACATATTATATTAGAGTTCTCCTACACGAGGGTGGATTATAAGCATGACCTTGATATGGGTGTTCCACCAGGCACTGTTTGGGTTCTAATGGGTGATTACTTCTATTTTTACTATTTCATTTACATTTATGCTTTGTGATACTTTATTAATTACATTATATAACAAATTATTGATGTGTACTTTGTTATGGATGTGGGACCAGGGGGTCGAGAGCAACCATTGGTGAGGGGTGCCACGAAAACGGAAACAGTTCAGGTAGCAACGGCTCCATAGGGACCAAAGAGAGTGGTTTGGTGACATGGTTTCCATGTTGATGAGGGAGGATGAGTGCACTAGAGGTGGTGAGTGGACCTAGAGGAGGGGGCAGTGGTGCAATAGGTGGTTGAGCTTTGGACATAGTTAGAGGACTTGTGATGGTGTTTTGACCATGTTTTGTAGGGAGTGGCAGAAGTTGGGTGGGAAGACCTTGATAAGGAGGTCATCGATGCCTACATCGACATTGGTCCAAAGTGGCACCCACTCAGGTGTTGTTGTTGTGGGATATAGGAGGCCTTCAACAAGAGGAGTTGGAGAAGCAGGAGAGGATGGGGTTGTAGGGGGAGCACTCCCAGTTGGGTGTTACCTACAACTTTTTCCACCATAGTGGCCTTGATGTAGGGGATGTATTTTTTATATGGGCATGGCCCACATATTTTGTATACCACATTTTATATGGGCATGGCCCACAGATTTTGTATGTCACATTGTATATGGGCATGGCCCACATTTTGTATATGACACATGTAATTTTGATGATGTAGTTATAGTGATGTTTGTTTGGATGTATTAATGTACTCTTTTTGAAATTGTGATACACAACATTTTTACAAATCCTTTCTATGTTCATGTGATGATGTGATGGATGTGCTTTATGATTTTGGGTTTTTCGTTACATGTTTTATATATGATGATGATAATAATAACATGCATATATTAATGAGATAAAACATAAAAAAATAATGCTTTAATGTAATAGATTCTCGCCTAAATTTTCATTTTCAATTTTGTCTACAAACTAATTTGTACTTCTAGGAATATGTATGAATGTGGTCGATCCAAAATTCGTTGACAAAATTTTTACTTGCGGGTATTTTCTAATTAGACATGGATCACAGACATGGGAAACATTATTCAAATGTGAGACAATGAGTTGATAATCCAAGAATATACTGAGGTGTTAGATATATAGTTGAGTGGCATCAACCATTAGGCTAATCAAAGAAACATACTCTGCTCGGTTATTTGTGGATGGTCCTAAACATATGCCACTTGAGTGAAGCAGTATGTGTAAGGTGAATAAATATTCCAAGCTAAAGAAGTGAGATTTCAATTCCATTGACTAGCACCATTGGAAAAACCACTATAATACGTCGGTGAATGATTCATCTGTAAAATCAAGAAATCACAAGTGATCAAGAGTGTCAAAAAGGAGTGGATGTTCATTAAAAAACCTAAAAAAACTATGAATTTTTTACAAAATTTAAATGTACAAATGATGGTGGGATGGAGTAGGTGGTTACTCAAGGGTAAAAAAATTCCAAGTGCAACCTTTTGATGGGGTCCTTGAAGAGGCCACCATCGTAAGCAAGGATGTATGCTCCCTAAGTGAGGCAATGCTCGACGATGAAGGGGCCTCGCCAGAGAGTCTCGAACTTTTCAGGGCCTAGGGTGTCATGGGTGATACCATAGGCTAGAATTACTTTGTCTATGCTCTCTAAGGCAACAAGGAATTACTTGAGAGGGGTGGTATTCGACAATACTTTGACTCTTATTTGGAGGGTTGGTATCTTGAACTCGATGGGTAAAAATTCTTCCACGTTGTGAACAAGGTGGAAGGGGGTAAATCTTGTGGCATTTTTTTACTTTTATCTAATATCCACAAAGTGTAGAGAAATCATGTGGTGTAGATTGGTTTTGTGCTTATTAATTGTCCACTATAGCATGGTTTTGAGGACTCTGTTGATAGCTTCAACTTGGTCATTTGATTACAAATAGTATGGGGATGAAAAATCATGGGTGAATCCAAGAAGGGAAGACACTCTTGAAAAAATTCATTCTTAAAATGTTTTCTTTGGTCCAATATTAGTTGTTGGGGGACCACAAAATGAGTGATGATGTGGTTAAAGAAGAACTAGGTAGTAGTGTCCACCATGTTGTTGAATGTTGGCATAGAGTTAACCCATTTGGTGAAATAGTCAATAGCCACAATGATATACTTGTGACCATTGTTGGATGGGGAATTTCATGTCATAAGGTTTATGCCCCATTTTCAAAATGGATTGATGGTAATGATAGGGTGCAAAAGAGTTCGTGGAGCTCAGGTCTTGTGAGTGAACACCAGACACTTTGTACATTGTTTGACTACCTGAACACAATCATGGAAGAGGGTAGGACAAAAATAACCAACATGGAACACCTTTTAGGTAGTAGATATTCCTGAAAAGTGTTCTCTATAGGTGTTGTTATGTGAATCATTAAGGACCCGTTCAACCTCCTCAAGTGTCAAACATCAATGCAGGACAATTTCCTCTCCCCACCGGTATAGAATGTCTCCTATGAGAAGATACCACGGGGTTTGGTGATGGATACATTAGCGATCATCCCAAGAGAGATGTGTGTTGATGATTACAGTTGTGTGAGACATCCCCCAGAACACAGACTGATTGAGTTGACATGAGAGAGAGCCCATGAGTTGGGTGTGTGGTTCTTATCTGAGACAGAACTAGAACGTAGTGATAGCCTCCTCCTTACAGAGAGTTGAGAAGAAATCTAGATGATTCTCCTGTGTAACGCAGTGAGAAAGGAGATTTATTGAGATGGACGTCCATGTGGTTGATGTTAGAAAAATAGGACCGCGGAGAAATAAAATAAAACAAATGCGAAAACAAAACACAAAATATACACAATACAATAGAGACACAGATTTACGTGGTTCACCCAGTGTGGGCTACGTCCACTAGAGAAATCGTCAGGTCCTTCCTTTATTATTATCCAGCATATGAAGGGATACAACCTACAGCAAACCCTTTGTAACTTCCTCTTCTTTCTCTCATAGTCTCCTATCTCAGAATACAATATTCGCCATCAACCATAGTCGCAATACATTTCCCTCATAAAAGAGGGTTGCCTTCTAGGGAAAAAAACCTAACATAATCTCTATCGTTAGTCTGCGACCTTATAATGAGCAGTCCAGTTATCGTTAGATCTGCGACCTTATAATGAACAGTCCAGATTTACAATGAAATTACAATATACATTTACAAGGAAATTTTTCCTTCAGGGGCTTCACCCTCGAACCCCTGCTTGCCCCTGGACCCCACAGAGGGGGTACCCCCCTCTGCACTCCCCCGCGTGGAAGAGTGTACATACTTCTGGGGTGTGAATACTTCATGGGGTATAAACACGGTTGAAAGTAAAAGACCTCTGAATCAGAAAGATAATCAGGCTCCACAACCAACAGTTGAGCACAAGGTGAATGTGTGAATTCCCATGAGTTGGGTGCATCGTTATGAGATAGAAATGAAGACGATGTATTAGCCTCCTCTGAGCAGAGAGTTGACATGATGAACTCCAGATAACTCTCATGTGTAATGCAGTGGTAAAGAATATATGTTGAGTTTGATGTGCGTGTGGATGAGCACAGGTGAACGTGATCCTAGTGGCTAAGCACTAGTGAGTGTGGTTCTCCTATGAGATGTAGTGAGATAGAGATATGGACATCCCTATGGATGTGCCCCTAGTGGCTAATAACTAGTGGGTGTATGAGATCCCTTTCTATATTGTTCAAGAGTCAGACTTACCTGTAACCCTAAATGTAATGTAAAGGGTACAGGTCGGCCCCACCTTAATGTAATAGATAATTAATGTAAAAGATAATTAATCTGGTAATTATTAATTATATTGTGAGGTCATCCCTGTTGTGCCAATAGACACTTATGTTGATAGGTTCAGTCTGATATAAGTAAAGGTAAATTCCCCATTGAGGAATCATATCTTAAGTGTGAGTTTGGAAATTTCAGCAAGTACATCTTCTTGGCAAAAGTGTGCACCTCTCTTGGGCGCTAGTCTTCTAGGTTTGTGAGCACCCTTTTGTGTGCTAGGTTTTATTGGTGGTGGAGGTCTTTCTCTTGAAGAATATAGCAAAGGATTGGTTGGGTTTTCTTCGTTGTTGAGAAGGGTTTCCCAGGATACTTCTTGTGTACTTTTGCATGGTGTTTCTTCTTGTGATCTTGGTTGTTGAAACACAATTGTTTATGGTTTAAGTAAAATTATAAAATGGAATGAACTTCATGCTTAAACCTTACCTATTGAAAAATCAACATGGTATCAAAGCATAGGTCTTGAAGAACCCTTGCACAAACAATTAAAAGCTAAGTCGTCCTCCTTCTGCAATTTCGTACGACCTCTAGGGCTTCTGTAGAAATCCATACGGCCCTCACTTGCTTGACCTTTTCATCACCTTACACGTGGATGTTGGGGCTGAAACTTGGATAAAGGTGTAAGGCCTTCCTCAGTGCACCTCCATAGATCTTCAAAGTGAATTTCCAAGGATTTTGATTTTTTATCCCTAGGGTTTCTAGGGTTCCGAAATGTTTTGCAAAATCTTGATCTTAGGGTTTCTGCAACTTCCTGAAGAAATGTTTTAGCTCAACAAGTATTCATGTGACACTCTCAAAGTTTATTGTTGGCAGTCATAAGCCCAAAAAAACTCAAGGTTACTACTCAAACCTAACCATTAGGTTTACTAAGTCCAATTGGCGAGAGTTTGTGAAGAAATCCGAGAAAATGAAGAACATAACTTTAGTGGAAGATAGGCTTGATGGATCAAGCAACTTCATCTCCTGGAATTCAACGCTTCGGGTCACCCTTGAAGAAGATTACCTTTTGAATGTGGTGACAAAAAATTTACAAGATACAGCTATCGATGAAGAGAAGGAAATAAGAAGGGAAGAAGATGTCAAGGCAAGAAAAATAATCATCTACTCATTAAGAGATCATTTATTACCTCGTATTGCCAACATGAAGACAACTTATGAAATGTATGAAGCACTGAAAGATATGTTTGAAACTAACAACACCCTCAGATCTCTTACCTTAAAGGGCCAACTTCAAATTACCAAGATGACAAAGGGTGATACAGTTTCTACCATTTTTATGAAGATATCAGAGATCAAAGAACAGCTAGGTGCCATTGGAGAAATCATGTTTGACAGAGAAATTTTCATATTTATTAGCACTAGGATCCACCTTCAGATTACATGGAAAGAAAGCCCAGTACCCATCAAGTTCTATATGAATGATAGAGTGTTTTAACAGGTCAAATGGAAAAGGACTCAAATGGTAATGTTCTAACTCAGACAACAGGGCTAGCATGCACCAGCAATTAAGGTCTTGGCTAACTTCTACCAGGAGTTTGGGAGTAAGTATGAATAGAGGGAAGACTTGAGTGAGAGGAGTGTAGGGACTGCTGCAAACATTAGGTCTACAAAGGTCTAAGGAAAAAAAATTCTAATCACAAGATCTTCTTGACATCATAAACTAAGAAAGCTAATCAAACATCATGATAATATAATGATCAAACATCCACCATCACATCACCACAATAATTCATGTGAATCCTTCAAAGCATGAACATTTAGCAACTGAAGCAAATAGACTGGAAAGGAAGCTGATTTTTATTAGCCAAAAAGTCTTAAGTCCAGTACATCACTAGATCATAGTCACTTCATCAAAATATTACAAAATAAAGGGAGCCTTGCTCAACCATCCGAACCTACTAAAGAAATTGATATATCTATTTATAACAAAAAGAGAGGCAACCACTGGAGGTACGAGCTAGCCTCCTTCCCTTGAAAATCTCTTAAACATTTATTTTTCTAACAACTAAGAAAACAACCTATGCTATAAAACAGGAAAATGTTGGTGACTAATCCAGTCATGCTTCTAACTGATTTGATCCTCTTTTGCTACAAAGCTCCTGTTTTTCCATGTGTACTTTTGGAGCCTGTAGTTGTCCTCATCATGCCAGCTGCTACTTCTGTAATTTTCTCCATCATCAACTTATCCAAGGTTGTTGGCCTAGTCCTCCTAGATTCTTGGTGTTTGCTGGAAACTTCCTTGAGTAGCAAATCTGGATAGCGCACCCTAAAACAGAACAAGGAGAGAAGGTAGCGCCTGTAGCTAGCGCCCCTGTGCTACATATATGTGCCATCATTTATCCTTTGTTGAAATATAAGGTAGCGCCCATGTGTTGTGCATTTGTATAAACATGTTCCCTGCCAAATATTACGTAGCGCCTATAGGTAGTGTCGTTGTGTTGCATATATATACCAATTCTATGCTCTGCGGAATATTATGCAGCGCTTTTACGCAACGCCGCTTACACTGCATTTTCATACAGGTTTGGGTAGCAATGCCAAAATGCAGCATCTTTGAATCTTGAACAACTGCGGAGAAAATTATGTCCTTCCATTGATGACAAAACCATTTTTCTTAGGTGCCTTGACTATGCCATAGGTAGTGCTTTTACCACTGAGTGAAGCTAGCACTTAGCAAAAATTCAAAGTCCGTATAGCTAAATGCCTAGAATCATCTATAGATCGCAAAGATAGTATTTTCATATTAGTTAACCCTCCCAAAAAGGAACAATCCCCAAAAATGGAGCTTACCCCTTACCAACTATTTTGTCATCTTGACACTTAACCTCACACTCTTTCTGGTAGAAAGAGTATCTTTAATTGACTCAGCAGACTTATTCTTCTTAGCACTGGCAGGCTTCTTCAATGTAGTTGTGCTCTCCTTAGCTATTGGTTTGTCATATTCAATGGAAGCCTCAAACCAACACCTGTAAATTCCTTTGGGCTACCTCATCTTGGAAATGTTTTAGTTCTGCCTTTAGCTTCTTATTTTGAGCCTGGAAACCTCTATTCTGAGGTTCTGGAGCTGTCTATGTAGGGGTTGAGTCCTCCTTGCTGCAAATATTGCCAAGTCAAGGGTATGACTGTAGCCATCCATAAGCTCTGTCATCTTGACTCTTTCAAACATGGCTTCCTTTTTCAATTTAGCCACTTCTTTTCTTGACTCCTTAAGTTTTCTAATAAGTCTCTTGAAGGTCTGATCACCAGGGGGAGTAGAGACATGCACAGTCTCAGCATGCTTCTTCTCGTCCTCTTCTTCCCTTTGTACAGGAATTTTCTTGTGTGTTTCATCAGCCTTCTCAAAACCCTTTCCTTTATGCTTCTTCTCCTGCTCAGCAGCTTCTCTTTGTTCTTCACAGGCTCATCAAAATATTTCACAAAGACTTCATCTTTCCTCTCCAAAGGTATTTTGGTACCTTTACCCTTTTTCCTCTAAATAGGGGTTTATGATTTCTCCTCCACAAAATTTTGAATGCTTTTTCCTTTCTCCTTATGCATAGGGGTTTCTGGTAAAGACTGCTCTTTGAAAACCTCCTTAGGAACTGATGACCTAGTGAAAGGTCTTTTACCCTTGATTTCAACTGCTGGAGGGGAAGAGAGAAAGAGAAGCTTATTTCCTCTCTTAGATGTCAACTTGGTAGAGGAAGGCACTTCTTATAACCCTGGTGGAGGTGGGGGTGAGAAATATCTATGTGGAGAAGGACAAGTATCCTCCTCAGCTTCCATGACCTGCTTCCTGATTTCTGAAACAGGGGCTCTTCCCTTTCTCTTCTTGTTGATATCTACTTTAGTACTGGTGGATGTTAAAGGAACTGCAATCTGTGATTGGGGAGTAGGTGTTGGGTCCAACTTGAAGTGAGAAGTAACCACAAAATTCTCCCACAAAATCTCTTTCTTTCCCAACTCTTCAGAGACTAACATTTTGATCAATCCAGAGTGGAAAAGGCTAGAATCCACATCCTTAGATTTGGCTTGCACCCTATCTGACATTTTACCTATACTTCTCAACAGGTAATAAGGAACATTGATCTCAATCTTACCAGTAAAATGTAACAACAACCTTATGTGGTATTGATACAAGGTGTTAAATCTCCCTTCACAAGTAAAATATCTCTGTATGATCTTCAAAATTCTATCAAACTGCTCGATCAATTGATTCCTTGGCATACTCTTAGACAACTCATTGGCTCAATATTCAAGCTTGAAGAGATCTTTAACAAAGGGTGAACTCAAAACCATGTCCTTGAACCACTTTTCACCTGAAATGGGAATCCCTGTTGTAGCTGAGATGGAGGTTTCAGTTACCTCAAATTCCAAATCCCCAACTCTAGTTTTCTTGCCATCAAAATTTAATGCAAACTGTTTTGCTACCTCTGGATGGCCTCTCTGCGTGTTCTGGCAGAAAGAGAGGCATCCTTCTCTTTGAAATATCTCCCTTTCCATGGGCTCTGTGTCAAAAAGGCGCATGTCCACAGGTTTTGTCCTAACTATCTTGCCACCTTTGTGTGCTTTCTTCGACTGAGGGGTCTCCATGAATCAAAAATGAGGGTTCTTGGGAGGCTTAAGGGATGCTAATGACCAGAAATCTTCAATTGAGGTTTCAAATGTATAAAGATGGCCCTTAAAATTGACAGTGCTTAGAAAGCTGAGCTTGACTATGGGAAATAGATCTTTAGACTTGTACATGCTTTTTAGAGCGTAGATTGTGAAGGGGTAATCGATAATGGCCCTTTGTACAGGATGAAAGGGAGCAGGGAAAACAGAGAGGGTTTGAGCAGCGCCTCTGGGTAGTGCAACGCATACACAGAGGATAAGTTATTACAGGCCAAACCAAAAGTTGCCCCTATGTTCATCAAACCAAAGGGCATCTTGGCGTACATAAATGTCCCCCAGGGAGTGGTGAAGGTCGTCTTCTCCCTGTCCTCTGGCAAAACAGATACCTGATTGTATCCAGAGAATCCATCAACCATAGACATCCTGGTTGCTCCTATCACCTTATGTAATATGTGCTCCATCTTGGGTAAAGGATAATTATCATTTTTTGAGCTTCTGTTCAAATTTCGAAAATCGACACAAAGTCTGATTTCCAAATTCTTTTTTTTTACTAAGACCAAATTGGCTACCCATTCAGAATACCTCAAGGGAATGATCATTTTTTCATCTAAAAGCTTCTTAACTTCTTTCTCCATGACAGGCAACAACATAGGATTGATTTGCCTCAACTTTTGCCTGAAAGATTTAGTGTTTTCTTTTAATGGGATCTTGTGCTCTATTATGCTTGTGTCATAAGTTATGAGATATTCAAAAGTCCAAGCAAATACGTCAGCAAATTCTTTCAACAACTTAGTGTATTCGTCCCTCTACTTTTCTGATAGGTTGCTTGACAGTTTGACGTATTTTGGATCTTTTTCAGTGCCCACGGTGCACTCAGTGACATCAGTATCATCAGTGGATACCTTCCCTTTCAATGCCACATCATTCCCATCAAATAATCTTTCCAAAGGAACTAGTCCCTTTGGTATATGATTTCTAGGCAGCTGCACAATATAATGATTAGCAATTTTATTGAGGAAAACATCATCATGAGGAGTGATTTCTGGATCATGATCCTGCTCAATGTGCAATGCATAAAATTCATCAACAGACTCAAGAAAAATTTTAAGTTCTAAATCATCTTCGAACACCTTCCAATATTTTACATTGTTTGGTATAGCAGGCTTGTATTTGACTTCTACATCATACTTGATTTTTGGTGGCATGGAATTCTGAGTTGCTTGCTGATACAGCCAAAGAATCAGCCATAGTATTCTCTTCTCTAGGAATGAATGATATATTAAAAGTAGAGAAAAAACTGTCCACTAAATCCCATACTTCATTTATGTAAGATCTAAGCCTAGGATGTTTTGTTTGATAAAGATTTTTAATCTGATGGACTATCAATTCAGCATCCCCAAATACTGATAGCTCCTCTATCCCCATATCTTTTGCTTCCCTCAAACCCAAGACAAGAGCCTCATACTATTCCACATTATTAGTAGTCTCAAATTCTAGTTTATATGACAAAGATATAGTTTCTTGAGTTGGTGAGACAAAGATCACCCCAACAACAGCACCTTTCTTGGAAGAGGCTCCATCAAAGAACATATTCCAGACAGAAGTAGTTACAGGAGGCTCTTCAGAAAAGTTGATGGACTTTTTTCTGATTTCTAAAGGGGCTTTCGGGGCATTGGTGAGCTGCAAAATACTCGATCCCAGATCTGTATCAAAAGCAAAAATAGGGTGGTTGGCGGGGTTTGATTCATCACTAATGATGTAAGCCAATTGGGCTTCCTTGTAAATTCTTTTATGCTCTCCCCACAAAACATGAATAGTAGCATAAGAGAGATCCATCTGCAAGGTTCCCCCAAGTCTTTTTATCCAGGATCTTGATAAGAGCATACCAAACTTGGGGGGAACATCAGCAACTACGATATCCATAAGTATACTCTTCATGGGCAGCTGAAATAAGGTCACCACCATATCCTTAATGACTCCAATACATTTGACTTTTCTAGAATCAAAAGAATATAAATCATGATAGGTCTTTGTGACTTCTAACCCCAGTTCATCCATAACAGATTTTGGCATAAGATTGTGGGATGCCCCTGAATCCATGAAACAATTTTGTAGCACCTTATCATGTATATTCAGTGAAGTATAAAAAGGTGGGGATGAGTCATCTTTGTCTTCTATCAAATGACATAAAATCGTTGTTGGTTTTTCATCTTGCAGATTTATGGAATCAATAGCATTTGGAGATGATTCTAGCTGTAACATTTTGGATAAATATTTTCTAAAATCCTCATTTTTTACCAATTCCAAAGAAGGTACAGGGATCTTTATTTTCTGGATCTCATTCTCAAAACTGAAGGAAGAGGAAGTCTTCAATATCTCTTTGGTTTCAGGAGGAGGATCTCTTATCAGAACTTGTGGGTTTTGAGAGTCGTTTTCCTTGCTACTCACTGTCACAGCCCTAGCAGGATCTTCTTTTTGAAGAGGTTGATTAGGGGCTTTAGTTTTTTATGCATTCTTCTTAGATCCCAAATTATATCTACCAGGATTCTCCTTTTCTTTCTCCCCCTTTCTTAACTCATTAATTTGAATATTCATTAAAGATTGCTCATAAGAGGATTGATTCAAGTGTGGGGATGGGGAAGTATCACCTAAACAGTGAATCTCAGCATCAGCTTCAACCTCCTCTTCTTCTTCATCTGCCACTAAAATATTTTGCAAAGGAGCTTGTACCCACTAATCATCTCTATCTCTGTTTTTGGGAAGGATTTGGGGAACATTGTTGGGTCTCCTGAAATTACCTTTGTTTTCAGTGTTTTGAGCATTTCTATATGGTTGTCTTCCTTCTGATTTCAATTTCTCAATTTTAGTGGAGAGAGATTTTACTAATTTGGTCAGCTCATCTACTTGAGAATGGAAAATAGAGGAATCAGAAGTTGAAGCTTCAGCTTTGTTTTTTCTCCTATCCCTATCATATTTTCTCTTAAGTTTATCTGTTGGCACTATGTTGGATTCTACCTCTAAGGCAGCATCTTGCATATGAACCAAAGAAGGTGACCTTCTTTCCCTGAAAAGGAGGTAGAATTCGGAATCAAAAGCACTGGCATAAGATATTTTTTCCATGGTTTCAATGGGTTTGATCTCATCAGGGATTTTCTTGTACATTTTGTTAAATCTTTTAGAAAAGTCAGAGACAGACTCTCCTTCTTTCCTTTTCAAAGACCCAAATTCAATGATGTAGTACAAAAAATCATTTTTGTCACCCCAATGCCTCAAGAAGGCTTCATCCAATGCCTCAATACCAGTAATGGATCCAGAGGCCAGACCCCTAAACCACTTCTTAGCCTCACCAAACAGGCTTTAGACAAAAACCCTCATCCAAACATCTTCGTTTTCAATATTTTGGTTATCTGCATAGCTATAGAAGGCAGCTAGATGTTCCTTAGCTATTACATCTTTTTCTCCCATAAACTTAGAAATGTATTTCAAATAATCTCCAGGGGGACGAGAATTCAGTGGCTGAGGTAAAAGTAGAGGATAATATCTTGCAGCCACTATGGCATCCATCCTATTAGCAGGGGGGTTAACAACTGCCATTTTATTTTGGATTCTTGGTGAACAAGAAGGAGAAGGAGACGTGATTGTATGTATAGTAGGAGAGGAAGAAACAGATGAAGGGGGGGGGGGTTAGTTTTCAAAATAGGAGGCTGAGTTTCTGAAGAGGATGGTAAGGTCTGGGAGGGAGATGAAGTTCCAACTTATTTAGTAGAAAAAGTTTTAAAAGAAAGAGGTGTAGCAAAACCTAAAGTAGGGAAATATTCAAAACTATCAAGACTGAAACACTTCTCAATATCAGAGGAAGAAAATATATCAATTTTTCCTCTTTCAGTTCAGTCTCAAAGGAAGAGTTTTCAACAGGAAACTCTCCAAAATCAATCTTTTTAGATACTTCAGCAGAAGATAAAGGAAGCTTACTTGATAAAACAGATGGAGTATCAAGAGTAGAATCAGGAAACTGACCAGAAACACTTGTAGCAGCAACCGAAAAACTTTGTTGGGAAGATTTTCCCTTCTTGATTATCTTCTCTGGGTCAGCCTCAGGTGGTACCAAAGGTAGTTGTGGATTTGATCTCGTGTGTCTGCCTTTAGGTGCCAGAGCTGAAACAATGGAGTCGCCAAGTGCAGTCTGCAATCTTTGAATCACTGAGTTCTAATACACCTTTAGAACTAGAATACTGTGTCATTTTAATCCCAGGGAAAAGTCTTCAAATCGTCCCCGGTGATGATGCCAAGAATTTTATCACTAGGAGTCATCTTCAGATTGCATGGAAGGCAAGACCAGTACCCATCAAGTTATATGTGAATGATAGAGTGTTTTAATGGGTCAAATGGAAAAGGACTCAAATGGTAATGTTCTAACTCAGACAATGGGGCTAGCATGCACCAGCAATTAAGGTCTTGGCTAACTTCTACAAGTTGTTTGGGAGTAAGTATGAATAGAGGGAAGACTTGAGTGAGAGGGGTGTAGGGACTGCTGCAAACATCAGGTCTACAAAATTCTAAGGAAGAAAGTTTCTAATCACAAGATCTTCTTGACATCAGAAACTAAGAAAGATAAATAAACATCATGATAATATAATGATCAAACATCCACCATCACATCACCACAATAATTCATGTGAATCCTTCAAAGCATGAACA
>SNQJ01S0001775.1:12742-35464 GCA_010110895.2 Picea sitchensis | reverse complement strand
TTTCAAGTCTCGACAATGAAACCATTTGTTGGCACATGGAAAGACCTAGGGTTCAATGCTACAACAATGCACCAACAAAACCCTAACTACTGACCCTTTTGGCAACACCTGCAAAGCAGATGAAGTCTCACCCGAGGTAGAGGCAGGGGTGGTTGCAAGACTCAGGTGTCTGCAACCTTAGCTGGGACACGGATCTGTGATTATAACACTTAGCAATCATCTAGCATAGATTATTCATCATTATTCAACCCTTATGATACTTCATGGATAGAACAGAGCATCGCAGTATGTACTTAGATATAAGATAATTCAACACTTAGCCACAACAAGATAGATTAAATTCAGCATATCAAGCACTAATCATCTTATATACTAGATCTAACATTCATTCATATCTCATAAGAAAAAACCATAAATAGTTATATCTAAACACATCAAAGCAATTAGCAAAGGAAGAGACAAACACATCAGGTCGAGGCATAGAGCACAACACACAAATTTACCGTGGTTCACCCCCACCCTGGGGCTACATCCAAAAATTCTTCTTCTTTATTAGCTTTAGTTAATCAGGTTACAGCACAGAGCCATCCAAATCCCTCTTCGCATAGGAAAAAAGATCTACACAACTCGTTAGATCCTTCTTCCTTGCGTTACAACACTTAGCTTCCTATAGAAGCCTCACAGTAACTTTCACTTAGCCTTGCAAGCCTTACACAGTTTGCACAGAGCACTTATTCAACATCACATGGATGCACTACCAATTTCACTAAGAAATCAAACCTACTTCACATCTACTTCATATCTATTTATACATACAAAATTGGGCCTAAGCGTGGGTAAACCCACGGGATGACATCCCTTTCCCATTACATTATCCCCAAAACCCAAAAAGGGGTCTAGCTTCCACGATTTCTGCTTCGTGTTGTGCTCCATCTTTGACAAGTTGTCGAAGTCCCAAAAATGGTCAAATATGACCAAGTGTTCCTCAAAACTTGGTCAAGGCCAACAGTGATGTAGTACAAAAAATCCTTTTTTTCACCGTAATGGCTCAAGAATGCTCCATCTAATGCCTCAATACAAGTAATGGATCCTGGGGACAGACCCCTAAACCATTTCCTAGCCTCACCAAAAAGGATTTGGATGAAAACCCTCATCCAAACATCTTCATTTTAAATATTTTGGTTATCTGCATCACTAAAGAAAGCAGCAAGATGTTCCTCAGTTGTTACATCTTCTTATCATGTGAACTTAGGAATGTATTTCAAATAATCTACAGGAGGGTGAGAATTCACTTGATAAGGTAAGACTAGATGAGCATATCTAGCATCCACTATTTCATCCATCCTACTTGCAGGGGGATTAACAACTGCCATTTTATTTTGGATTCTTGGTGAACAAGAAGGAGAAGGAAACTTGACTGTGTGCAAAGTTGGAGAGGAAGGAACAGATGAAGGGGGCATTTCAGTTTTCACAATAGAAGGTTGAGTCTTGGAAGAGGATGGTAAGTTCTGAGAGGGAGATGAAGTTCCTACTTCTTTGGCAACAAAATGTTTGACAGAAAGAGGTGTAGAAAAACCTAAAGTAGGGAAATATTCAAAACTATCAAGACTGAAACACTTCTCAATATCAAGGGAAGAGAATATATCAATGTTTTATTCTTTCAATTCAATTTCAAAGGAAGAGTATTCAACAAGAAACTCTTCAAAATTATTTTTTTTAGATACTTCAGCAGAATATAAAGGAAGCTTACATGATAAAAGAGCTGGAGTATCAAGAGTAGAATCAGGCAACTGACCAGAAGCACTTGTAGCAGCAACAAAAAAACTTTTTTGAGAATCTTTTCCCTTCTTGATTATCTTCTCTGGGTCAGCCTAAGGTGGTACCAAATTTAGCTATGGATTTGATCTCATATGTCTGCCTTTAGGTGTCAGAGATGAAACAGTGGAGTCGCCAGGTGCAGTCTGCAATCTTCGAAATATTGAGTTCTAGTGCACCTTTAGAACTAGAATTTGTGTCGTTTTAATACCAGGGAAAAGTCTTCAAATCGTTCCTCGGCAACGACACCAAGAATGTTAGCACTAGGAGTCACCTTAATATTGCATGGAAGGTAAGCCCAATACCCATCAAGTTGTAAGTGAATTTAAGGGTGTTTAAAGGGTCAAATGGAAAAGCACTCAAGTAATAATGTTCTAACTCAGATAACAGGGCTATCATGCACCAGCAAATAAGGTCTTGGATAATTTTAATTGGTAGTTTGGGAGTAAGTATGAATAGAGGGAAGAATTGAATGAGAGAAGTGTAGGGGTTGTTGTAAACATCAAGTCCATAAAATCCTAAGGAGGAAAGTTTCTTAACACAAGATCTTCTTGAACTGAGAAACTAAGGAAACTAAATAAACATAATGATAACATAATGATCAAACATCCATCATAACATCACCACAATCATTCATGTGAATCATTCAAAGCATGAACATTTGGCATCAGAAGAAAACAGGGTGAAAGAGAAGTTGATTTCTATTAGTCAAAAAGTATTAAGTCCAGTACATCAGTAGATCACAGTTACTTCATCAAAATATTACAATATAAGGGATCCTTTCTCAACTATCCGAACCTACTAAAGAAAATGATCTATATATTTATAACAAAAGGGAGGCAACAACTGGAGGTACGAGTTGTCCTCCTTCATTTGAAAAAATATAAACATTTATTTGATCTAACAACTTATCTAACCACCTATGCTATAAAACATGAAAATGTTGGTGACTAATCCAACTGAATTTCAAACTAATTTGATTCCATTTTGTTGCATAGATCCTTGTTTTCCATGTGTCTTTCAAAGCATGTGGTTGTCTTCATGATGTCAGTTGCTTCTTCTCCATCCTTATTCATCATCAACTTATCCAAAAGTTCTTAGCTTGGTCCTCCTAGATCCCTAGTCTTTATTGGCAGCTTCCTTGGGTAGAAAATATGAGTAGCGCACTACAAGGAGAAAAGGTAGTGCCTGTAGGTAGCATCAGTGTGTTTCATATGTGTACAGACTCTTCTCTCTATGCAATATTAGGTAACACCTCTGTGTTGCACCTATGTGAAAACCTTTACCCTCTATGAAATATTCGGTAGTGCCTCTGTGTTGCGCCTATGTGCCAATTATTTTCCCTGTGTGAAATATTAGGTAGCGCCATTGGGTAGCTCCACTTACGTTGTGTCTATGTGCAGGTTTGGGTAGCATTACATAAATGCAGTGCCTTCGATCCTTGAACATGTGTAGAATAATTTGTGGTTTTTCATGATGACAAAACCGTTTTAATCAAGAGCCTTGACTGCACAATAGGTAGTGCCTTCTACCAATGGTGAAGCTAGCACTTAGCAAAAACTCAAAACCCAAATAGTTAAGAGGTTAGAATCCTATATATATAACAAAGATAATATTTTCATATTGGTTAACCTTCCCAAAAATATGAATCCTCAAAAATGGGGCTTACCCTTTACCAGCTATTTTTTCATTTTGGCACTTAACCTCATACTCTTTCTGGTAGAAAGAGGATCTTCAATTAACACAACAGACTTCTTCTTCTTAGCATTGGTAGGCTTCTTTGGTGTAGTTGTTCTCTCCTTAGTTGCTAGTTTTTCATCCTCATTGGCAGCTTCAACCAACACCTGTAGGTTTCTTTGGGATACCTCATCATGAAAGTGCTTCAACTCATCCTTTAGCTTCCTATTTTGAGACTGGAAGCCTTTGTTTTTCCTGTAAATATTCTTTAACTGTCTATTAAGGGGATAGGCCTTTATAGTTGCAAACCTTGCCAAGTCAAGGGTGTGACTATAGCAATCCATGAGCTCTTTCATCTGAGCCAAGTTGACCTTATCTTCTTCTTGAAGACGAGCTATTTTTTTTCTTGCATTTCTAAGCTACTTGATAAGTCTTTTGTAGGTCTGACTGTCAGGAGGAACAGTGGCATGTGCAGTCTCAATAGGATTTTTCTCAGACTCCTCTTCCTCCTGGATGGGAAGTGCCTTGTCAACCTCATCAGGTTCCTTGATGGCTTTAATTTTATTCTTCATTATTAGCACAGGGGTTTCATATTTTCTTTCAACAGGCTTGTCAATGCCCTTTTTAGAGGTTTCATCTTTACTCTCCAAAGGTATTTTAGTACCTTTATCCTTACCCTTTTGTACATGAGTTTCTTGTTTCCCTTCAGTAGGATGAAAACTACCTTTACCCTTCTTCCTCTAAGTAAGGGTTTATGATTTTTCCTCCATAGGATTTTCAATTCTCTTACCCTTTTTCTTTTGAACAAGGGTTTATGGTAAAGGCTGCTCTTCGAAAATCTCATTAGGCATTGACGACCTAGTGAAAGGCATTTTACCCTTGATTTCAACTGTTGGAGGAGAAGAGGGAAAGAGAAGCTTCTTCCCTTTCTTGGATGCAACTTTGGTAGAAGAAGGCACCTCTTCTAACCCTGGTGGAGGAGGTGGTCAAAAATATTTGTGTGGAGAAGGAAAAACTTCCTCCTTGGCCTCTATGACTTGCTTGCTGATCTCTAGAACTTGAACAAGCATTATGCCCTTTCTCTTCCTATTGGTCCTTGCTTTAGAAGTAATGGTGGGTGACAAAGGAATTTCCTTCTATGATTGAGGATTTGGTGGTAGATCCAACGTCAAATGAGAGGTAATCAAAAAAAATTCCCATGAAATATCTTTCTTACCCAATTCCTCAGAGACTGGCATTTTGATTAATCCAGAGTGGAAAAGGCTCGAATCCACATCTTTAGATTTGGCCTGTATCCTCTCTGAAAACTTACCTATACTTCTCATAAAGTAATAAGGAACATTCATCTCAACCTTACTAGTAAAATGTAGCAACAACCTTATATGGTATTAATACAATGTCTTGAATCTCCCTTCACAAGTAAAATATTTTTTTATGATCTTCAGTAATCTATCAAATTGTTCAATCAATTGACTCCTTGGAATACTTTTAGACAAGTCATTGGCTTGATATTCAGGTTTAAAAATATATTTAGCATAGGTTGAACTCAAATACATGGATTTGAGCCACCTTTCACCTGTAATGGGGATCCCTGTTGCAGCTAAGATAGAGGCTTCAGTCACTTCAAACTCCAAATCCCCAACCTTAGTTTTCTTACCATCAAATTGCAATGCAAATTGTCTTGCTACCTATGGATGGCCTCTCTGCATGTTCTGACAGAAGGAGAGACACCCTACTCTTTAAAAGGCCTCTCTTTCCATGGGTTTTGTATCAAAAAGATGCATGTCCATTGGTTTTGTCCTCACCACCTTGCCACCTTTGTGTGTGTTCCTCGATTGAGGAGTCTACATGGCTTGAGATGAGGATTTTTGGAAGGCTTAAGGGATGGTAATGATTAGGAAGGCTTTGAATAGGGATTTAAATAGATAAGGATGACTCTTTTAGACAGACTAATGCTAGTAAGCCAAGCTAGACTTTTTAGTAATTAAACCCTTAGGCTTGTACATGTATTCTGGAGTGTAAACAGTGAAGAGGTAGTCTGAATTTGGCCCTCTACAATTGAGTGAAACACCAAACCCCAAGATGAAAGGAGGCAAGGAAAATAGAGTTGGTTTGAGTAGCACCTATGGGAAGCACAACACATACACAGAGGATAGGTTATTTACATGCTTGCGACTTCAATGGTTAAAGAAAACAACATTGATCAAACCATAGATACAGGCAAAGAAATGTATTGGTTCAAAGAGGAGAAAAATAAGGTTACCATGAAAATATGGATCCCTTACTACTATGCAAGCTTAGCAAAACGAAAACCCAAGAAAAAATTTCCTGTGAAAATTAATACGTGGAGGAGGTAATATGGGATACTTGTGCAGTAGACACCTGTTGAGATCTTCAACGCAATCTTAGGATGAACTTTGAGAAAACCTCGGCCCTGGAATCTTTCTCAATATCATATTTGGTTGACATGCGGTCGCTTGATCAGAACTTACAAATTTGCACAGCGCAACACTTTTGAGTCTTTCAAAATTAGAAACCATTGCCAAATCTCATAAATGCAAGATATTTGAAGGCATATTTAACCGAATTATGGCACTGAAAACAAGGGACATGACATCAGTCATGGAAATCATGACTCGAGGTGGAGGTATAATGAATGTGATAGGTGCTACAGAACTTTCTGATTAGTAGGCAGTGCTTCCACTTAAAAACGTGATAGGATAGGTAAGAAAGGACAAGGAGGCATGCCTACAAGATCATGAGTGAGGAGGAAGGTGTGTCACGTTAGTTTAGTAATGGGAGGGATCGGCCTAGGGACAAGTCATGAAGGGGACCCAAATAAAACATGAGCTATAAATGGTTCAAGGATCAAAAATCAATTTGAGGATCAAATTAGAGCTAAGACTCAAAAATTTAATCATCCAAGGGGTCCTACCAATCATAAATTTTAAAGGGATGAGACCTTAAAAGAAAAAATTAAAATCTAAGGCTTAAAAAAGGATTGCAAACAAACTAAAAAGACCCAAGGAAATTTAGTGTGATAACAGAATCTATAATTGTTCAAAAGGTACTAAGATCTCTTCCAATGAAATTTGATCCTAAGATCTCAACACTAGAAGAAATAGCAGATCTAGACTCAATAAGCATGGATGAACTATAGGGAATATTCATAGCCTCTGAAATGAGAAATGAATAGGAGAATCCAGGTATAAAAGAAGAAACATTCAAAGCATCCATGAAGTCAAAGAAAAAGGGAAAGCAAAAAGAAAAAGAAGATAGCAGCAACAGTGACATCTCCAAAGATGATGAAGAAGTGGCAAACGTTTTTGGACACAGTGGTATGATATTATCATTGATGTCAACAGAGTGTAGGTGATAAGATAAAAGCTCAGGATAAATAAGATATCAGGTTGCGTAGAAGCCAGAGCCTACACAAAAGAATCCCTTGTAAAGGATCGAGTTACAACAACCTTTAGATTAGTTTTGGATCTGTAATACCCCTAGGCCAAACCTCAACTATAAATGTAAATGCAAAAATACTTAAGCTGGAGAATTGTTTGATATCATTTTGCATGCACATTCCATAGTATAGTGCGCACATGTACTGTGCACAAAATTGACGAAGTATGCACATTTCGGGATACCACACACAACAAACTTAAATGAGCGTGATTTTGAGGCCAGATAGCCTTTTGTATATATGTTGTTTTTTATAGGATGGTGACCCAGTTATTATAATCTAGGAGGCTTATGTGTTGAATTAGGCCAAAGAGCCTAGATGCTAAAGGACAGTGAGCCTATTTTTGTTTATTTCTTATCATTAATATAATATATTTTTTTGTGTAGACCAACCACCATAAAAGAGTATGGTGGACTAAACTCCACTAGTTAGGGAAAGTGGGGACTAAAATTTAAGGATAAGGGGCTAATGTAGGGAGCTTAAGCCAAAAAGGAATATCATATAAATATTCCTTAAAGAATAAAGTATGGATAATTATTTTATCCTAAGTTCTAAGGATGGGTACAAGTGGGACAAAGTAGTTCTCAACATGACAAGTGTTAAGTTGGGGACATGAATACAAATATCTTGGACTTAGTTCATTTTGGGAAAATTTTCCATCATCATTCACTCACACATTCAGCTATCCTACATACCTTCTTGTACCTATATTTGTAACCGTACCTATACCTGTACATGTATCTATACCTATACCCATACATGTACCTGTATTTTTACCTAGTTATCTTAGGAGTTGGATTGAAGAAGTGGGTTGTTAGGCCTGTGGGATATTGAAGAGGATGGTTGTTAGGCCCGTGAGAAATTTCTCTCTAGGTGAAAGAATTGTTGGGAATTGATTTCCCGAAGGTGCCAAACTACAGCTAAATGGATCTGAGACTTCTTATCCGGCCTATTGTTGAAGCCCCAAAAAGGAAGTGGGGAAGTTGAAGGACAATTGAGTAGAGAAGGGGCACAATTCCTGGGGTGGGATAGGCATGTGGGGAAAGAGGTATTGTAGGCTATTAGTTTGAGTTGGCACCTGCGAAAGAATTTTTCCTGTTGTCTAAGATACATCATCCTGGTTAGGAATCCCTTTATTTGGGTAGAGTTTAGTCCCAGCTTGCATGTGACCCACTGCTGAGAGTGATGAGTAGTGTGGTCTAAGGCTGGGAGGTTCATGGATGGTCTACACGCAGTTGGTGATATTTTTACCAAGATAAGTTTCCATTTTGTGTTAAATTACATGTTGCATTATTATGCAAGTGTTATTTTATGGGTTATTCATGTGTGTGTTGCATGTGTAATTTTATTATTATTTTGTATGATTCTATGCATTTGTCGAATGTAATTATGCATTTTTAAGTTATATATATATATATATATATATATATATATATATATATATATATATATAATATATATATATATATATATATATATATATATATATATATATATATATATATATATATATATATTCGCAAGATTTTATGTCTGTATATGTTTTAATTTTGTATACAATTCAAATTTTTTATGTGCCATAACCCAGTTGGATGTTGGGGTTGTTACAAAATGGTATCATAGCTCCAGTTTTCAACACTGAGCCTCGATGGGCCAAGCAAGTTGAATTGAAAAAAAAAATTATGGAGATTGATTTCGAAGTGGCCAAATTTCAAGTTATAGAGCGTCCATGGTAAAAAAAAAAAAATAGAAGCAATTGCGTGGAATTGGGAAAAATCCCCAATTTATGTTGTTAAATTCATGGGAAAATTGAGAAAATTGGCCAAGTGGTGAGATATTATTAATTTAATATCTGCTCTAGCAAATTTAGACCCAGAATTGGTCTAATTTGAAGTTACGGGGAAGCCATGGAAGATGGAGCGAGATTAGTTTATTAAAATTCTCGATTTGTGAATTGAGTTTGGGAAAAATTCGTTCCAAGAATGTCAACAAACAGATATTTTTTGTTGTAGAGGTTGAATTGGAGTATCAGGGTGAAATTGAACAAATTTCATAGTTGCAAAATGTCTATGGTGAAAATCAGGAAAAAGTCACGCAAAAGTCCCAATTTTTGCAGCGGAATTCATGAGGAATTGATGCGCATAAAAATGAATGTGCTTAGGCATGTGCTCTAAAACTGCATGATGCATAGTGAAAAGCTTGTGATGTGTGGAAAATAAGGGTGCGTGGTTCCATGAACTAAAATTTGGCGTTCTATGGTGCAGAGTGGTAATGCATAAAAAAAATATTGGCATGCGAGTGTGCAGACTTAAATTTGGCGTTGTGCGGTGCAAAGTGGTAATGCGCAGAAAATATTGATGCATGGGTGTACGCACTTAAATTTGGCTTTGCGCGGTGCAAAGTGGTAATGCATGAAAAATATTGGTGAATGGGTGTGCACACTTCAATTTGGCGTTGCACGGTGCAGAGATGTAATGCGCGAAAAATAATGGTGCGTGAATGTGCGCAGTAAATTTATCATTGTGCAATGCATATTGGGTGTTCACATGCATAGTATTGGCATGTGTGATGTGCGCATTATTGACAGAGTGCAGAGGAATTTTATTGGTGTGCGTGCAATGTGGGTATTTTCCTGTTGCACGACAGTTTAATTAATGGTGCGTGTGGAATACTGGTGCGTGGTGGGAGCGTACTAAAATTTGGAATGGTGCAACACGTAGAGTGCAATGCACATGAAATATTACCATGTGACACAAAAACATTACATGCAATGGGTATTAGTGCATGAACCAAAATTGTGCGCACCAGATATTGGCGTGACAGAAAAGTAATCCACATTGGTTTTAGGTGCAAGGAGCATGTGCTACCTTATGGTGTTACTGTGCATGCTAAATATGGGTGTACATGTTCAAATTTGTGTGCGTTAATTCATTTGGATGGTCTACAATAGCAAAAAACCAGTGAATTTTTGTGACAGTTTTTTACTGTTTCAAGGTCATCTTTTTGCAGCGCGTTTTTGAGGCCCTAAATAGCGTTTTTAGATACTCAAAAACCCTGAGAACAGAGTTTACCAAAGTGTACTAAGGTATACTTTGCCTCTTCTGCTAAAATGAAATATCCTGGAGAGAGATTTCTAATGGTGTAATCCATTCGTCAAACATAGCTTTTATGAGGAAGTTACAGGACAAACAGTGGAGGGTAAATTTTAAGACCCAAGGAACTTCGAAGGGCCATAACTTTATTCTCAAGACTCAGAATTGAGCATGGAAGCAAGCGTTGGAAAGGTCTTGGACAACAAAATATAATTATTTTCCCAGAAAATTGATCTGGGTATTCAATCTCTCATAAAATCAAAAGAAAGAAGTATGATATATTATTGAACCAGAATGGTTCATATTTTTCATGAAATTGATGAGTCAATTAATAATCAAAAATTTTGTTGGTTGCACATTTTGCGGAGCTAACAACAACTAGATTAGACTAGGATCAACAAAAGTGTAGAGGGATGGAAGATACGCAAGGGGCCTATAGCCAGGAAGATGAGATGAGGGGGATGGATTTCCATATGGGTATTGAAGGAACAACTGCAATGGACATGGAGAAGGAAAAGATGAAAACATGAATATGGTAGAGACCATTAAAAATTTTCAAAAGGATATCCAAATCCCTAAAGATTATAATGAAATGCTTATGAAATGCAAGGAGTAGCAGGAGCACATCAACATAAAGTTAATGTAGAGCTTGAATAGAATAGAAAATAAATAGGATAAGGAGAGTGGCTAAAGAAAATCAGGAAGTCACAGGTCTCTTGATGAGGAAAGAAGAACAAGAAGTGTGAGAAGACATCATCATCACTCCTTGAGGAATTCCAATAGGAGAGCATACATTAGCTCAAGTCCATCCATTGTCAGGAAGCATAAGAGGTCTTGGGTGGATGAGCTATGATGAGAAATGAACAAAATCAAACCTCCTAAATTTGATGGTGAGCACAAGAAGGATGAATATGCAGAGACATGGTTGCTTGGCATGAGAAAGTATTTTCAATTGCATAATTATTCCTCTCATGCAGAAGGAAGAATTTTTATCTATCAACTCAAGGGAAAAATATCCATGTGTTGGGATTAGCTTATGCATGTGCAACACATTAAAGAGAAAAATGCTACCTGGAAGGAATTCAAGAACTATTTCGAAAATAAACACTTGACTAAGAGATACTATACTATGATAAGAAAATGAAAGAGTTCTTTCAACTCAAACTTGGGACAACCAACTTCCAAAGAACCCAGAATGATTGAGATGGGGTGGGGGGGGGAGGTCAAGGAAACCATATATTCAATGTTTGGGTTGTAAATGAGATCATATGTATAGAGATTGTCCTCACAGAGTTGAAAAAGTGAGGACTATTCACAATATACAACAAGCTAAAACAATGGAAGACATGGGTAGAAATGTATCAAGGATCTATGCAACCCTGGAAAACAAGAAAGCGGAGTATCAATCACATATGATTGAATTGGAAGGTATGATCAACAACCAAACCATTGATATTTTAATTGATTCATGAGCTAGTCATAGTTATATAGATCCTAAGATGGTGGAAAGTTTGCATTTTCCAAGAAGCAAGCATGGAAAATATTGGTTGGTGCAGCTAGCTACCGAAGCCAAAAGAAAAGTTAATGAGACGGTTAAGTCATGTCCTATGGACATGAATGGACTGAACACCAAGGTAGATTTGAACATCTTGCCTTTAGGTTCCTATGATTGTCTAATTAGGATGGATTGGTTGGAACAACATCATGCTATCCTATACTATCATAATAAGGCATTTACTTGTTGGGATGAGGAAGGGAATGTAAGGACAATGTAGGGAATTCCCAAGGAAGTAACCGTCAGAGAAATTTCAGAATTGCAGCTGAAAAATGTTACAGAAAAGGGTGTCAAATATTTGCAGCACATATGGAAAAGACACCTAAAGATAAGGTGTCAAATATTGAATATTATATAGTCCTAAAAGAGTTTGAATACGAATTTAAGGATATACTAGGATTACCCCCTAAAAGAGACATTGATTTATCCATAAATCTAATGCTTGGAGCAACTCCAATATTCAAGACCCCTTACAGGATGAATACACTAGAGCTAAAGGAGTTGCAAATGAAGCTGGAAGAAATTTTGAAGAAGGGGTATATACAAGCAAGTGTGTCACATTGGAGTGCCCCAGTTTTATTTGTGACAAATAAGGATGGGACATTGAGACTTTGCATTGAATTTAGGAAGTTGAACAAGGTAACTATGAAGAATAAGTATCATTTTCCAAGGATCAATGAACTCTTTGATCAGCTGAAAGATGAAAAAATATTCTCCAAGATTGATCTTAGGTCAGGTTATCATCAAGTAAGAATTAAAGAAGAAGACATCAGCAAGACTTCTTTCAGAACAAAGTATGGTCATTATGAGTTCACAATGGTGCCATTTGGGTTATCAAATGCACCAGTTGTCTTCATGTGTTTAATGAATGGTATTTTCAAAGAATACTTAGATAAGTTTGTCATTGTATTTTTAGATGAATTTCTTATATATTATAAATTGGAGGAAGAGCATGAACAACACTTGAGGATGGTATTACAAGTATTAAGGGAGCATCAACTGTATGCCAAATTGAGCAAGTGTTTATTTCATCAAAAGAAAATTCATTATTTGGGACATATCATTTCAGAGGAAAGGATAGTAGTGGATCCTGAGAAGATAAAAGCCATTAGAGGATGGTTAGCACCAAAGAATGTGACAGAGGTCAGATCATTCATGGGCCTTGTAGGATACTATAAGATATTTATTGAAGGATTCTCAAAGATTTCACACCCAATCACTTCCTTGCAAAAGAAGGGTGTGAAGTTTCAATGGACATTAGATTGTGAAAATAGTTCCCAACACATGAAGCAATTATTAACCAGTGCTCCAATTTTAAGGATTGTAGATCCAAATGAAGACTTCATTGTATGCACATATGCATGTAAAGAAGGACTTGGTGGAGTCCTTAGTCAAAATGGCTTCTTTATATGTTATGAATCAAGGAAGATGAAGGAGCATGAAATGAACTATGCCACTCATTATTTGGAGTTGGCAATCATAGTGCATGCCTTGAGAAAGTGGATGCACTACCTCATGGGGAAAAGGTTCGAGCTGAGGACAAACCATAATGGTCTAAAATATTTATTTGATCATTCAACTCTAAATTCCAGGAAAAGAAAGTGGTTACAATTTCTCAATGAATATGACTTTGATATAAAGAATATCAAAGGGAAAGAGAACAAGTTGGTTGATGCACTCAGCAGAAGGGTGCATGAGTTGCATGCTACATCCATAAGCATGTTTCAGACAGATTTGAAAGACCAAATTATAGAGGCTGCAAAATGAGATTTTCAATACATGAAAATATTAACCAAATTACAGCAAGGTATTTTGCAGCAGAAAATTGAAGGCTATAAGCTAGAAAATAATGAAATTCTCATGTACAAGGGAAAAATCTATGTATCAAATTCCTAGGAATGGAAGAATATAATATTGAGAGAAATACATAATGTACCTTATGTTGGGCACCCAGGTTATCAGAAAACTATTGTAGCTTTCAAGAGCCAATATTATTGGCTAGACATGAAGAAAGAAGTTGTTGATTTTATTGCCAAATGTTTGCAATGTCAAAAGGTAAAGATTAAGCATAGACGCCCAACTAGTTTCCTGCAATCATTACCCATTCCTGAGTGGAAATGGGAAGTTGTAACAATAGATTTCATCACCAAATTTCCCAGAACAAACAAGCAACGTTATTCTATTATGGTAGTCGTGGATAAGCTTACTAAAGTTGCCCATTTTATTCGAGTAAAGCTCACTCACAAGGAAACCAACATTGTTGATGTTTATATGAGAGAAATTGTTTGATTACATGGTATACCCAAGACAATTGTATCTGACAGAGATACAAAATTTACATCAAATTTTTGGAAGGGATTTGAAACAAATTTTAATTTTAGTACATCTTATTGTCTAGAGTCAGATGGAAAAACAAAGAGGGTGAATCAAGTGATTGAAGATATGTTGAGGATATATGTGATGGATAAACCATCAAAATGGGAAGAATACCTACACTTAGTAGAGTTTTCTTATAACAATGGGTACCAAACATCTCTAAAGATGAGCCCATTTGAGGCACTTTATGGAAGAAGGTGCAACACACCAACAAGTTGGGACAACCCAGCAGATAGAGCAGTAGTTGGGCCAGAAATACTTAGGGAGATGGAAGAGAAAATGTTGAAAATAGAACAAAATTTAAATGTTTTCCAAGACAGGAAGAAAATCTATGTTGATAAGGGTAGAACTCACAAGGAATTTAAAGTGGGTGACCATGTATTCTTGAAAGTAAAAGTCGACAAAAATTCCATGAAGTTGGTTAATTGTTCAAAGTTTGCAAATTGTTATTGTGTCCCATTTGAAATCATAAAGAGGATTGGGCTTGTAGATTACATTATTTCCTTACCTACAACAATGTCTATTCATAATGTATTCCATGTATCATTGCTTAATAAATATATATCTGATGACAATCATGTTATTGATTGGAATGTGATTCAGGTGGAGAAAGAAGGCTCTTTCCAAGTGAAACCAGTACGCATTCTGGACCATAAAATCAAACAACTACGGAATCACTCCATAGATATTGTAAAGGTCCAATGGAAATAGTATGGTCTTGAGGATGCAACTTGGGAGAATGAGGATGTTATACAAGAAGAATACCCACATATTTTTGAGGATTTTTGAAATTTTGGTTGTATATGTGTATATATTGCACTGAGGACAGTGCATAAATAAGAGGAGGGGGATGTAATACCCCTAGGCTGAACCCCAACTATAAATGTAAATAAAAAAGTACTTAATTTGGTGAGTTCTTTGATATCATTTTGCATGCACCTTCCATGGTATAGTGTGCATATGTACTATGCACTAAATTGAAGAAGCGTGCACATTCTAGGATACCGCGTGCAACAAACTTAAATGTGTGTGATTTTGAGGCAAAGGAGACTTTTGTGTATATGTTTTGTTTTATAGGCTGGTGAGCTAGTTATTATAATCTAGGAGGCTTATGTGTTGAATTAGGCCAGAGAGACTAGATATTAAATGCTAGTGAGCTTGTTTTTGTATATGTCGTATCATTAATATAATACATCGTTGCGTGTTGACCGACCATGATAAAATAGTATGGGGGACTAAAATCTACTAGTTAGGGAAAGGGGGGGATAAAATATAAGGATAAAGGGCTAAGCTAGCGAGCTTAAGCCAAAAAGGAATATTATATTAATATTCCTTAAAGTATAAAGTATGGATAATTATTTTATCCTAAGTTCTAAGGATGGGCACAAGTGGGCCAAAGTAGTTCTCAACATGAAAAGTGTTAAGTTGGGGACATGCATACATATAGCTTGGACTTAATTCATTTTGGGGAAATTTTCCATCATCATTCACTCACTCATTTAGATGTCATTCATACCTTCGTGTACCTATATCTACAATCGTACCTGTATCTATACCTGTACTCGTACCCTTACATGTATCTATACCTGGTTAGCTTAGGAGATGGACTAAAGAAGCAGGTTGTCAGGCCCGTGGGATATTGAAGAGGTGTGTTGTTATGCCCATGAGAAATTTCTCTCTAGGTGAGAGAATTTTTAGGAATTGATTTCTCGAAGGTGCCAAACTGTAGCTACAAGGATCTGAGACTTCTTATTTGGCCTATTGATGAAGCCCCAGAAAGGAAGTGGGGCAACTGAAGGACTACTGAGCAAGGAAGGGGCACACTTCCTGGGGTGGGAAAATCATGTGGGGAATGAGGGACTGTATGATGTTAGTTTGAGTTGGAACCTGTGACAGAGTTTTTCCTATTGTCTGAGATACATCATCCTAGTTAGGAATCCCATTACCCAAGTGGATTTTAGTCCCATCTCAGGGGTGACCCACTGTTGAGAGTGATGAGCAGCGTGGTATAAGGCTGGGAGGTTTATTATCGGACAAATCAGTAAGTGCAGATACAAACTTATCTCCCTAAGTTCCACATGAATCTAGAACAAAACAAGACAAAATACAAACTTCACCCTAGACTTCATTGTCATATAAACTAGTTTAGAGAGGAATGAGTGACATACCTTTTAAATGGTGCTTGATCCTCACTAGTGTCATCCTTGTCACTCCATCTTTGGATTTGCGAGATGGTGAACTTGTTTAAGAAGCACAGACCAAACAAGAGATAGAGAACAAATATATATATATTCCAATGAATTCTATGTATAAGATCAAGGAGTTATACAATAAAAACCAAGACACTTTTATAGGGAAGAAATGTATTGTTGTATTATATTAAAATGGAAAGTGGAGAATACAACCCATGCCTTGATGTTGCAAGATCCCTTTCAGTGGATCTTTTCTCCAACACACACACCTTTGATCCAATGCCTTTGATGAAGAAGATCCACAATTTGACTCAAAGAGATAAAGAAAATCTATCTCAAGTATAATCTATAACAAAACTCTTCATGCATATGCAAACCTTAGAATTTTAAACCTTAGCCTTTTCCATGAGATATCCCTTCTTTATATAGGGTGAAAGAGGGATGGATGAGGAGATTAGGATGATTCCACTAAATCATAGAAGCGATTAATATCCAAACCGATCGAAGTCCATCTCATCTTCTAGAAGATTCCCTTCTAGAACATTTGTGAATTTTTATTTTTCTTTTGCTTAAGCATCATCGCACCCTATGCACAGGAAGCCTGCGACACCATCGAAGTCCATATTTGGTGAAGATTGTGATGATAAAGTATCCTTGCACCCAAAGAATAGAGTAGGTTGTGACGATCTTCCTTGTCATAGTTTTTGAAGGAGGAAAAGAAAACTAATTTTCTCTTAGAGAAAGTATCTTTTAATATTTTTACTTAACATGGCAGTGAGTTAAGAACATGTCATTAGTTGATCACTGGGGTGACCAAAATAATGTGTAACATAATTCCCCCCAAAGTATGAAGTTGGAACTTGTGACAGGTGAAATACTTTGTAGAATGTGTGTGTTGAAAACAAGGAGCACATCGATCGGGAACCTGCAAACAATCAAGCATCTGCATAACAATATACCATCTTCTAAGGTAGGAATTTCCATACTTAGACTAAATTGACTCTAATAATAAGTTTCAATTGAGTCATGGCCACTAAACATACATTGTGGATCCATGTCATCATGATTCAGTATAGCCATGAGGAATACACTATGGATCTATGCTCTAAAAGAATTCAAATTCGGACATAGCCATGAGACATACATAGTGGATCTATGTGTCAATACAAACTTTTGAATACTCCATCGCAACCTGGACCTATATGATGAGATCCAGGGTCCTCATTTCTATCGTTTCTAAGTATGAATCTAGCCATGTGGTTACAAGTGTCGAAGTTGAACATGGTATAAACCACTTGATTACTAGTCATTAATGAAAATCATTAACAAGTGCAAAGGAAATCACCATTGATGTCAATGAATCCCAAGGTACTCTAGTACAATCCAATGAGTGTGAATGAATGATTTGAAGCCAAACACTCAATGGAATCTTCTAATAAGGGGCAAATTATGTGAACCCACTGTTGAAAGCGAGGAAACATGTCATTGATGCATGCAAGTTCCAAGGTACCAATGTGATTTCTAGGTCTTGTTCCTACATAATGAGTTGAAGTCGATCATAAAATACTCGTCATATGAGGGTCTTGATGTATCCCCCATCAATGACACGAAATATGTAACATATTTGAAGTATATCAGAGTATGATGTGATTCATAACTGACTCAGGGGAGGCCGACATGGTAGAAAATTTATAACTGTAGACAATTGAATTGATAGAAGACTTGTTTAGGTTGGACTTCTCTTGAACTTATGAACGACAAGACAATTGTCTTGGCATCATTGACTCAAAGAAGGATCCAACATATGAACTTTTGGATGGTCAAATGAGAGACAAATGGATTTCCCAACCAGGATACATTGATGAAGGGGGGTGTCATGTTCAAGAGAAAATTTACTACCACTAACACCAATACAACAACAAATTTCTTCCCAATTTCCCCCCACCATTTTTGGCGAACACCTCTTTATTTTTACACAAGCTTGAGGAGGATAACATATTCTTGTGGTGTAATCTCATCCTTCGTATGAGTCCCTCATATTATTTTTAACGAACCCTAAGAAGGAGTGTTTTGATCCCATATGGGTTTTTCGATAGTTGTTTAATGAGTCAAAAGAAATAAAACTCAAGGGTTTTCCATGTTTAGATATTCTGAAAAACATTTAAACAGAACTCCATAAGGTCCTTTTTCATAAGTTAGTCTAATGAGACCAAAAAATAGATAATCTGTCGTTCATCAAACGTTTTCTTCAAATACTTTTATGAGCATGAAAAGAACAAGGTCGCTCGACTATATTTTCATGTTTTAGAGAGCTTGAAAGATCTTAAAGGATACTCCATAGGGTTCGTTTTTCATATTACCAATGTGAGTTTGAAGAAATGACAAAATATTACTCGATTGCATTCTCATGGTTTTACAAGCGTGATAAATAATTAAGATTGTTCTCAGAGTTTTCGTAGAAATCCCTAAAAGAATATGTTCATAAGAAAAAACACACAAAAACAATTAAAAATGGTGGACCGCAGTGCAATGTCCGGTCTAGTACAAACCATTGCATACATCAGTCTAACAACTACACTCGCATATGGAACACGAGACATGTCCTCTTCCTCTTCCTGTTTCTTGGGACACTGATCCACAAATAAATTTACACCAACATGAATAGGAACCTTGACGGGTTTAAATTCCTTCATATTAAACCTATACAATATTGTCTCAACATATTTTCTCTGATTTAACCAGAGTTTCCTCTTTTTCCTATCTCTTTTAATTTCCATGCCCAAAATGAAATTTGAAGCACCGATATCCTTCATGTCAAATTTAGAAGACAATTGAGTTTTCACATCCTGGATAATCTCATTGTTGTTTCCTATCAACAACATGTCATCCACATGCAAGACCAAATAAATCAAATGATCACCAATTAATTTAAAATACACACAATGATCCTATTTTCTTCTTGTGAAGCCAAGTCCCAACATATAAGTATCTTTTTTTTTATACCACATCCTTGGTGATTTTTTTAAACCATACAAGGAATTTTTTAGCTTGCATACCAGCTCTTTCTTTCCCTTCACAGCATAACCTTCGGGTTGCTTCATATGGATTTGTTTTTCTAGATCCGCATGTAGGAATGTTGTATTCACATCCATATTTTCTACTTCAAAATCAAATGCAACAACAACAAATAGAAGAAATATTATAGAGGTTAACTTGGCAACAGGAGAAAAAATCTCACCAAAATCAATTCCCTCAACTTGGGAATAACCCTTTGCTACTAACTGAGATTTGTATTTCTCCACTTTTCCTTCTGCATTAAGCTTCTTTTTAAATACCCATTTTTTTTCAATGGGATTTCTTCCAGTGGGAAACTCCACTATATCCCAAGCTCATTCTTATCCAAAGCTTCCATTTCATCATCCATGGCCCTTTTCTAGATATTTCCATCCTCTGAATCCACTGCCTCCCTGACAGTTCTAGGATCATCAAAAGTGATAGGCAATGAAAAATTTGAACAAAAATCATATGGAGTATACCTTTCTGGTAACCTTATTTCTCGAACCGATCTCCTCAATACTGTAGTATGAGGATATTCTTCTTCTGATTCATGTTCTTCTATAGAGTCTAACTCATCATCCTTTAAATCAAACTCTATTTTCTCTAGTTCTTCATTACTTGGTAGGACTTCCTGTTTAACAACATCCTTCATTTCTCTAAATACCACATCTCGGCTATACACTACCTTATTAGTTTTAGGGTTCCAAAGCTTATAACCTTTGAGAGCATCTTTATATCCAATAAAAATACACTTTTCAGCGTTCTTATCTAGCTTACTCTTGTTTTCCTTTGGAACATGAACATATTCATCGCAACCAAATACCTTGAGATGTGTGAGAGAAGGCTTATTACCAGTCCATACCTTTTGTGGAGTCTTATCATCCAGCGCTGGTGAAGCTGATATGTTGACCAGTTAACATGCAGTACCCACTGCCTCTGCCCAGAATGCTTTCCCTAACCCGAAACCACTGAGCATGCACCTTGATTTTTCCATCAGCATCCTGTTCATTATTTATGAAAATCCATTATGTTGAGGTGTATATGGAGTAGTATTTTTCCTTTCTATACCACACTTCTTAGAGAATTCTTCAAATTCATTCCCGCAGAGCTCTCAGCCATTATCTGTCCTCAACACCTTAATTATTTTCTCTATTTGATTCTCAACAAGAGCCTTAAACTCTTTAAACCTATCAAAGATTTCATATTTCTTCCTGAGGAAATATATCCAAGTATTCCTCGAGAAGTCATCTATAAATGAGAGATAGTACAAAACTGTTCCCAATGATCGGACCGATACAGGTTCAAAAACATCACTGTGAACTAGCTGTAAAATTCCTTCTTCCCTTGTTGCATTAGAAGGGAATCTTACCCGATTATGCTTCCCATATACACAATGTTCACAGAAATAAAAATCCAGAGAGCAGTTAGACATACCTTCAACCATACCTTTACCGTGTAGTAGTCGAAGACCCTTCTCTCCAATATGCCCCAATATTTGATGCCACAACATAACCTTTTCTCCAAATACTATAGGTTTTATTTCTTCTTCAACTCCAATATCAGGAAGAATGGAACTATTACACCCATCACTGATAGTGCTTCCTTGCATCTTATACAGAGTTCCAAATCGAAGTCCCTTCAATAACACCATTTCTCTTCGAACCATCATGCAGGTTTCCTTTTCAAATATTGTTTTTACCCCTGCATCGTCCATTTTTCTTACAAAAATCAAGTTTCTGGCCAAATCTGGGATATGAAGAACACCAAGAATTGTTCTAATCCTTCCATCTATGAGCCTCAACTTGAATTTTCCTCTTCCTATGATTCTGGTTGTCGAATCATCATCGAGGAAAACATTACCTCCATCATACCTTTCATATTCACAAAACAACTCCTTGTGGGGACTCATATGAAAGGATGCACCTTATTCAACCAACCATGCCTCATGATATGCATGTGTGCTTGAAGAATCCAAGTACACATCTCGTCCTTCTTCCTTGGAGTAATTTTCTTCTCTAGAAGGAGATTCTTCAAATACATTATTTTTCTTAACTTTGGATCTACAATATTTCTTGTAGTGCCCTTCTTTCCCACATCTCTAACATACCTTTACAAACTTTATGGGAGATTTATATCTACCCTTAGACTTAGATCTCCCACTTTAGAACTTAGATCTATTTCTTTCCTGGGAGCATCCTCTTGCAAATAATGCATTTGTGCTATGTCCTTCCATATTCTTCTGTCTCATCTCCTCCGACAACAAGGATGAGACCACTTCATCAAACTTAAAGGTAGTTGTATTACTACCTATGGACAAAACCACACTATCCCATGAGTCTGGTAAAGAACGAAGTAAATCAATACATTTATCTTCATCTAAAATTTTAATCTCAACAAATACTAATTGACTTACCACAGTATTGAAGGTGTTCAAATGTTCTGCCACCGAGTCTCCATCTCTCATCCTCAAGTTATACAACTTCTTTCTAAGGAATAGTTTATTTACTAGGGACTTAGACTAATACAACTTCCCCAACTTATCCCATAAATACTTGGTTTTATCTTCTTATGACACATTTAGTAATACTGAATCTAAGAGACATAGTCAGATTGTTATCTTTGCCTTTCGTTCCAACTTTTTCCAGTCATCTGCTAAAGTTCTTATAAGTGCAGTACTTGGATCTACCGCGATCCACTGATCTCTGTCCACCAAAAGATCTTCCATATTGAGCTTCCATAGCTCAAAAAAATTCCCATCAAACTTCTCGATCTCCATTTTTGAATTGTTTTCCATTTATTTTCACCTGAAAAATCAATACCACAGATCTCCCACTATAACAAGGCTTATCACAGTCCCGAGCCAAACACTTGACCACAAAGGCATCCCCCTGAAGCCAACCAAAATCTGATACCAAATGTAGATTTTAATCTTGTACACTATTTACTGCAAACAGATTTTCAATAAAAGAACAGAAAAGATACAATGGCAAATACAAACATTACACATAGATTTTTCCCGTGGAAACCCAAATCGGGAAAACCAACATATTCTATATTTATTCATAGTGATACATTGTTTACAATACAATATAAATATAGGATCCAGAGGCATCCAAAACCCTAACCCAATGACTTGGATTAGTCAACAACCCTAATTCCTTAACCGGAAATAGAAAACCATCGGAAAAAAGCCATGTGCCGAAAAACCGCCCAAAAATGTAACATGTTTCTCGAGGATTTTTTTTTTTATCAAACCCTCCTGCATGCCTAGCGCAACACAAGCACTACTACTCGTATAAAGAATATAACACATACCCAACATCCTACAAACTTTTGGACTCAATTAATTGTAGATTTCTTTGACAGTTGAATCAAACAAGGTGGAAGTTAAACTTTGGTTTCTATCAGTGACTCTCTACTTCTCTCTGGATCACTACTAAGGAAAATTCTCTTGGTCATGTGTTGACGGGCGAAATCGACCGTCCGTCAACTGAGAGA
>SNQJ01S0001774.1:291985-342048 GCA_010110895.2 Picea sitchensis | reverse complement strand
TATAGTTAATTAAATAATTAACTGTCTTAATGTGTATTAGTTAAGTAATGATTAACTATTAATAATATTATTTATTTATTTATTTATTGTTTAATAAATGTTGATTAATTAATTAATTGATTACTTAACACATTCAATGATTTAGGTAAAGAATTAAAGGGCTTAATAACTTTAATTTAATCATTATGAAACTTTACGCATGGAGGGGGGAAAAGAAGCATTAAGTGGAGGGATAAGGAAATAAATGGTAGGATAAGGTAATGAATGGAGGGATAAGGTGGGGGGCATTAAAGGAGGGTAGGGAGTCGGTGAATGAGGGGGATATATGACTGGGCAGAGGCTTACGGGAATGGGATTATGAAAATTTGGGGAGGAAGCATTATTTTGAGGGGAGGATTGTATTTCATGATTAGGGGATATTTTCTGTTTTTGGGAGTTTGGTTTTGGAGGTTGGTTGTACTGTTGCAAGGGGCACCTGGTTGCTGGGAGTTTTGGGCTCCGGGGCCAGGAATCCTCACGGAATCTTGGAGCTAGGGAGCCGGATAGGCTACTCCTAGATGGTTGGGTGGTTAGTCAGTTTTGGGCAGGGTTTGGTCAGAGAATCAAGCAGAGATTGGACAAAGTAGCAGGGAGGAAAACCAAATAAGGGAGAATTTTAGCATCAGGCAATGGTATTTTTATTTCTGAATTTGCTGAGTTATGTGATGATTATGTAATTTATTTTCATGCCGTGGATAAATTTGATTTCAGCTGAATATTATATGCTTATATGATGATTAATGAATTATTTATTCATTGAAAGAAATTATATGTTTAATTGTATGAAATTTTTTAGACTTAATTAATTGAGGTCACTACACATCGAGAGATCAGGTCAAGGAGAAGAGAGAACAAAGGCTTACATAGGTGAGTTTCAATCTAAGGAAGCCATAGGAGAGTTTCATATCGTACAAAACTTGTCATATAAGTTTTTTGTATGGATACACGGTTCACAGTGAGGTGAATCACATATATACATGATTCACAAGAAGGTGAGTCACATATGCCTCGAAAATCATGCTAGAACTGGTGGTACAATAATTCATACCTTCTCAGGTTATTTTGCAGTTGTATTTCTCTTAGTGGGCCATTATCCCTAAGATGGGAGTCCTAATTTTAGCATAATAAAATAATTCTCAACATTGGTTTTCCCTCCAGGGTTTTTCTAGGGGTTTATACTCGAAAACTTTGGTGTTCTTATGTGTTTGATTTAGTTTCCTTATTTATGCTTCTAGTGCATGTTTAGTTGATTACTTGGTTGTGGTTTTAGTAGATAAAGTGATTTTGTTTTGAGCTAATTGTTGGGTGTTGAGTAGGAGAAATTTCAACATGGTATCGGAGCATGTGCTCTGAAGGGAAGCCAGATCTCATATATGTAGAAGATTCATAACCAACAGAAGGAAATCGAAGGACTGATTTTCAAGGAAACATTCAAATTGAGGTAGAGCTAGGTTTTTGTATGTTTATGGAGGCATACACGATTCATTGAAGATATAGTCACATACATACGCGATTTGTAGTGGATAGATTCACATACACATGCAATTTGCAATGGGTTGAATCACGCACATACATGATTTGCAGTGTGTCGAATCACATATATACATTCTTTGTAGTGTTGATATTCATGTATGGACTGCACAAATAAGTATAGGGGTTTTTTTCTAGTAGTAGGTTATTTCCAGGGAAATTTATCAGGTCTTAGGGATGGTAGCAACACCATTGAGAGTTGAAGAAAGATTAGATGGAGCATCCAACTTCCTATATTTGAAAGAAAGAGTGACTTTGGCATTGAAGGAGTATGACCTTTGGGAGTATGTGGATAAAGAATTTACTCCACCGACAAATCCGACAAATTTAGATGCTCACAACAAGAAGGAGATCAAAGAAGAAAGGATCCTCCTAGATTCAGTGAAGGATAATCTAATCCCTCACCTAATTGAGAAGAATACGACCAAAGAGATATTTGATGCCCTGGTAAGTTTATTCCATAGAAAGAATATGAATAGGAAGATGGTCTTAAGGAATAAACTCATATAAGTTCAGATGTCTAGATTATATAATGTTACCAACTATCTCATGAGGATCAAACAAGTACATGATCAACTTGTGGCTATAGGGGAGAAAAATTAGGATGTAGAGCTCGTGAATGTGGCACTAAATGGTATTTCCAAGTCATGGGAAGCATTTGTCAAGTGATTTTGCGCTCAGGAAAATATCCCATATTGGCAGAGACTTTGAGATGATTACATCCATGAAGAGTGTCAGGAGGAGTTGAAGAGTAGCAAGCAGGGAGGTAGTTAAGTGAACTTGGCTCTTGTCAATAAGACAAGGAAGGGAAAAGGAAAGGGTGCTAGAAAGAAGGGTAATAATGATGGAGGATCATCATAGCTAGGGAAGATCAAGGACTTGAGTAAAAGAAAGTGCCTCCCATGTCATAAGAATGGAAATTATGCATCTTAGTGTCCATAGAAAAATAATAAGGGTAATGGAAAGACACAGACAACAACATCAATAGAGATGTGTCTTGATGAGTTTGCAGTGAAATTTGAGAATGATTACTGAATGGTTTCTTTCCTTTCTACTAGCACAATAGTGAGGAGTGCATGGTTCTTTGACACTGGTACATATCATCATATGAAAAAAGAACAATAGTTATTTGGTAGTCTAATGGATATGGGATCAAAGGTTCATGTGGATCTTGGTGATGATTCCAGGTATGCAGTAAAGGGAGAGGGAACAGTTACATTCCAGCTTGAGTCAGGATGTTCACTCGATGCCCATGATGTGTTTTACCTACCAGGTTTGAAGAATATTTTTCTTTCAGTATTAGCTATGGAGGAAAAGGGTTTTTTCATTACTTTTCAGAGAGGGAAGGTATTATAGATCTAGAGAAAGCTATCCCAAATAATGCAGTGGTTGTTAGGGTTAGATAAGTCACTTTATACAGGTTGCAAGGAAATCTTGTTTAGACTTTGGTACATGACAATGACAACCTATGTGAGTTGTCCCACATGAGGTTGGGACACCTAAACTATAGGGAATTGCCTATTCTAAAAGGGATTGTTACAGGTCTTCTAGAGTTTAGTATTGTGCAACAAAGAGTGTACATAGGGTGTGCACTTGGAAAGAATACCAAGGTTTCTTTTCCTAGCAGCGAGAGTAGGTCCAATGGTATATTGGATGTTATTCACTCATATGTGAGTGGGCCGATGTTAGAAGCATCATCATAGGGATTTCCATACTATGTGATGTTTATTGACTATTTTTGTAGGAAAACTTGGATCTTCTTTATGAAGAACAAGGTCAAGGAATTTAGTCGGTTTGAAGAGTTTAGGGATCAGATAGAGAATCAGACATGTAATAAGATTGAGGTATTGAGGTCGTATAACGAGGGAGAGTATGCCTCCAATGAATTCAAGAATTTCTACAGGAAGGAAAGGATCAATAAGCAACTGACAATCTAATACAACCCTCTGCAGAATTGAGTTGCAGAGAGAAAGAATTGATCCATCATCAGTTATTCCAAGGATATGGTACATAATCAGGAGTTTCCCATGTCTATGTGGGAAGAGGCATATAATACAGTGGTGTATGTGTAGAATAGGAGTCCTCATAGGATAGTGGGGGGAAATATTATGGAGGAGGCATTTTGAGGAGTGAAGCCACAGATAGGACATTTGAGGATCTTTGGTTGTCCAGTTTACATCCATGTGCCAGTGGAGAAGAGGACGAAGTTGGATCCTTCATGGAATAAGGGTATATTTGTGGGGTACAACAAGACATCAAAGTACTACAAGATTTTCATTCTAGCATAGAGGAAGACAATTGTGAGAAAATATATGAAGTTTCAGGAGAAATTAGCATCTAGGAGTACTCAGGAGTCATCAAAAGTGACAAAGGAAAATGAGCACTAGAATATGAAGGATGACCAATAGTCAACAGTTCAAACTTTAGGTGGAGAGGAGGAGTTATCCCCTTCCATCCTTGTCAGGAGACCCAAGTCTCCAGTACGTACATTGAGGGATAATGGTGAGGCTCCCATGAGTGTGGTTAGAGAGTGTAAGCCTCCAAACAAGTTTCTAAGTTATATGGTAGTGTCGGCCCGTGGTTATGGAAGAAAGTTAAGAACAAGGAAGGAAAGGTAAAAAGCGAGCTTCGCGAGAGACACAATAACTGTCACTGAGTCGAAGTGAGAAAAAGAGCAGGAAAGATGGAGCGAAGTGCGGAAAAGAAAGCCATTGGACAAGGAGATCAGGGATGACAGATCAGCAAGGAAGAAGGATTGTGGACAACTCAACAAGAAGAGAAAGACATCATTGGATGCCTTGGAGCACCATGCGATGAAGAAGGAAAGGCAGGCTAGCTAAGCCCAGAAAAAGCGGGTCAAGTTGACCTAGGGTTTTAGACACCTAGGGTTTTGGTATCTAGGGTTTTGGCACCTAGGTATTGGCCTAAGGTTGTCGGTGAGGGATTGTAATGTATAAATAAAGGTCAAGAGGACCTAGGTGGGGTTGGTCATTGAGTATTGGTATGATATTGTTGTTCTAGCTCTATTGTGGAGGGAGAGGGTTGTATTGTGATATCTCAGTTGTGTGCGAAGGTCAAGTCCTACAACTGGGTGCATAGGAAGGGGAGAGAAAGAGAGAGAAGAAAGAATATCTACTAGATGAGAATACAGATAAGAACTGTATGCTTTACCTTAATAAATCATAAGAAAAGTTTTGTGGACGTAGCCCTAGAGGGAGGGTGAACCATGTATATTTGTGTTGTATGTGTGATTGATGCCTGTATCTCTGTCATTGTTATATTGTTATTTACAGTCTTATGTTAGATCATATCTATAGTTGTGCAGGATAGAACTAGCTGATAAGTGATATATGAATGATGTATTGTTGTTGTGATAGATCCACTTGATATTCCCCTGGTTGTATACATTCTTGTCCTACAACCCCCCTCTTAGCTGCTTCAGGTGAGATTGCATCTACATCACAGGTGATGCTGAAAGGGCCAGTAGCTAGGGGTTGTTGGTGCACTCTTGGAGTGAACCTCGGGTCTACCCCTGTGCCAACAAATGGTTTCATTGCCAAGACCGAAATATGTATAAGGGAATGTCAAGGTGGTTCCCATCGAAGATAGAGATTCAGAAGTGGATAGAGGATCAAGAGAGGGATTTCACTGAAGCTTAAAACAAGAACCCTAAGCTAAGTACTGAAGGTTGGCTGTAGAGACACATCTTCACCGATATTCATGAGATCATATTTGGAGGAATCAATCAAGATCTATATGAGTGGTTATCTAGGTTAGTCGATACTCAGTTCGAGATCAGATCTAGACCTCTTGTGGTATGGATGTCGGAGTTGATTAAGAAGGTTAAGAAAGTCGACAATGTTGTATCAAGGGTTGTAGATCATTGGTTCGATAGTACCATGGGAAGGTATATCACCGAATTTGCTGTTGACAGAATAGAATCATATAGCCAGGCTGGGAAATACTTATTCAAAGGACCCAAAGGAAATTTTTTACAAATTTTGAAGCTAAGAATCAAGATGTTGTTGCATGAAAAGAACGTCTTGAAGATACAGTAGATTGGTTGGATCCGAAAAGGCTAATGTTCAAGAATTCGAACAACGACAATCACGCAGAAGCTGGAAATACGCGCAGTGGGAAAGTATTTGGAGGGGTTCACCTTGAGAACATGTTCAAGCAAAACTACGGAGATGAGGGTTTCTATAGTGGAGAAGAGGTAGATCTTATTGACGAAGAACATTCAGAACCCACTAGGGAAGAGGAAGAGGAAGTTGAAGAACTTTGCCAGAACAAGCCAGAAACATTAGGAACTACGCAGACCACTGAAGTGAGTAATATCAATCAATATTTTATTTCAGAAATGCTAAGTAATCAGAATATTCCGAATCACCAGAGTCTTCAGACTACTATTACTAGTAGTTCAACATCTACTCAGACAAGAAACCTAGGTAGATCTATGGAAAACAAGATGAGGCTCCCTATATTTAAAGGAGATGGATCTAAAGATCCTGATCAACACTGGTTCTTGTGCGAGGCCGTATGGAACATTAAAAATATTACCGATGAATCTATTAAAATAAACCAGTTTAGCACTACGTTAAGGGATCACGCACTGAGATGGTACATGAAGCTTGTCCAAGTACTTGCGTAGCCTAAGCCACTGAATGAGGTCAAGAATGCGTTGAGTTTAAAAAACCTAAGTCGGAGTCATAGTGTATTACTGAGCTGAAGGAGATCAAACAGAAGGTAGTCGAACCTATTTGGGAGTTTGATCAGAGATTTAAGACCCTAACAGGTCGATTAACATTTAAGATCCCAGATGAGCAGAACAAGGAATGGTTCATCACTTCTCTTTTACCACACATCAGATTTCCCCTGATGCAGCAGAAGATTGAATCACAGGCAGAATCTTTGGAGATCACCATGAAGCTTCAATCAACACCTATGGGAGAATCTAGCTCAGGCATGAGCCAGATCTTGAGCCAGCTGACTAGTTTGTTTCTGCAGGTTAAGGATATGAAGAAGGACAAGGGGAAGGACAAAAGAGAAGATATCCGGTGTGTAAGATGCAGATCCAAAGTTCATGATAAAGAAAATTGTCCCTTGTTTCATGAATATTTGGCATCAGGACAGTTGAGCCCCTTGAAGCAAGTTAACATGCCCTGGTGCGAAGTATGCAGAAACCGACATCACCCTGGTAAGTGTTATTATATGCAGAAGTATGTTTAGACACCCATAAACTTGTACTGAACATTCTATAAGTCTGTAGGGAATGATGATAGAGATTGTAGGGATTTTGACCCTATGCACAAAAGATCAAGAGACATATACAAGATCCAAGGCGAAGTACACCAAGAAGGAAACAATGAATAGTATAATTCTCCAGGAAGAGGAAGTTTCAATCCTCATGGTGGATACAGAGGATGAGGAGGAGGTATGGATCAAGGCCGAGGACAAATAATCTATTACAACTGCACGCAGCCAGGACATTTAGCGAGGGACTGCCAGAACCCTTGCACAACCTACAGTTATTGCAATTCCTTTGAGCATGTCATCGAGGAATTCCATTTGCTTCTAGCTAAGCTTCAGGAAACATGAGGACCTCAGCAAAACCCGCAAGTGAAACTGATATATGTTGAACCTCACGGAGCAAACCCTAGAGTCATTGTTATCACTCAAGGAGGCACTATTACAGGAGAATATAGAGCATCCCAAGGAAATACTGCAGATGACCATAGAGTCAGGAAAGCTACAGAGAAGACCCCAACATTCGATGCTAATAAAGAAAGACAGATATTTGAGGAGGCAAGAAAATAGTTCAAAGGATATCAAGGGTCTTCATCAAAGAAACAACCAGAAATCAAAGAATATGGCATGCCCCAGGCGTTTGATTAGTCTGCATCGCCAACAAAAGGAAAAGAGGTAAGCAAACTCATGGAATTTTTGTGCACTTGTGTTAAGTTGATTCAAGATAAAAGCATTGTAGAATAATTAGAATATTTAATCAAGCAGTATGAGCTAGGAAATATAGACTCCTTACTGAATAGGGAAGTGCACCAAATTGGGAAAAGGAGAAGGACAAATAAATAATTACACCTGAATGCTCAAGATATAGACTATCTGGTCCTCGACTTAGGGTCAGAGGTTAATGTCATGACGAAGAAAACCTGGGCACTGATGGGAAAAACGAAGTGGATCTATTCCCCTATCAGTTTTAGAATGGATAATCAGCAAGTTGTCAGCCCATTTGGACTGTTGGAGCATGTCCCTATGGACATCAATGGAGTTAGAACCTTTACAGATTTTGAAGTAATTGAAATTGTTGATGGCAACTACCCTTATCCTGCATTATTAGGAATTGAATGGGCCTTTAACAATTCTACTGTTGTTGATCTAAATAAGAGGCATATGACATTTGAAAGAGATGGCCTTAGGGTCATTGCACCTTTAGATCAAGATGAGGGTCCTCGATACACAGAGCCTATCAAAGAAGAATACCATGTGTACGAACTGGAAAACATCTACAAATTAACAGCTAGACAACATGATTATATCAATCCTACAACCGGCGGGAATATGAGCTAGAGAAGTGACAACACATGTTCATTAGACTCAGAAGAAGCACTGGAGAACTGGAAGAGCCAAATGTATGAAGTCTCTACCTGAATATGTGCTAGACTAACTAGAGAGGTTCGTTGGATCGACACAATAGTGAGTAACTTACCCACATTTGATGGGCTGAACCCTTTAGAAAAATTCTTATCGGAGTTTGAGACAAATATACCAACACAACAGAGGCTGTTGGAAATGGATGAGGCCATGAAAGCCACACCAACAAGATGGTGGGGGACGCACAAAGGAAACATCACAGACTGGACACAATGTCAAACATTGATGACAGCGTGGTTCTCAGCACAAGTAGGAAGCTGCAAAGTAATGTACATAAGTCAATGTTTCCCAAAGGACCATGTTCGAAGCTGTGAAGAGGCCTGGAGTGACATTCCTCGATAAAATTTGCTGCACATATTCATTAACATGATGGACACGATCCCTATCAACTGGTACCTCCAAGTGAAGATGCACCTCGTCACTTCAGATTGGGAAGGTATGACCCTGAATTTTGTAACCACCTTTTTGTTTGAAAGTGAATTTCCTTCAGTAGACCAAGCATTACAGATTGTGCGACATAAAGTATTTACGGAGGCATTTGGCCTCCCTTTGGAGCAAGAAAAGGATGAATGGACCGCGCCATTCCAGAAATTGCAAGGATTTTACAACATTAATGCCAATGAAGATGATGATCCGAGGAAGGTAAACATGGCTCAGATAGAAGGCCATAGAAGTGTGGAAGGACTAGGAGTTGAGATTCCATTCATAGGACAACCAATCAAAATAAATAAATTTAATATTGGGATAGAGGAGACACTGAATCTTGCCAATGTCGGAGATTATTGGGATGCTGCTACCATTGACAAGATTACAGAGTTATTGCATGAATATCAGGACTTGTTCCCAACCAAGTTCACTGACATGAAGGGAATCAAAGGGCCTATGGGTGAGATCAGAATACCTTTGAAACCAAATGTGAAGCCAGTCAAGAAAAGACCTTACAGACTGAACCCCAAATACAAGGAAAAAGTGAAGATCAAGCTCGACAGAATGTTGGAAGCAGGGATTATTGAACCTGTCGAAGAGTCAGAGTGGATCAGCCCTATGGTGGTACAAGACAAGAAGAGATGAGAAATCAGGATCTGTGTGGACCTCAGAAAGTTGAATGATGCCTATCTGCATGACCCTTTCCCTACACCATTCATAGACAAAGTGTTGGATAACGTGGGAGGCCAGGAAGTATATTATTTTACAGATGGATTTTCGGGATACCATCAGATCCACATTGCCAAGGAGGACCATCATAAGACTACATTTTCCATAGAGTGGGGATCATACCAATATACAATAATGCCATTTGGATTAAAGAATTCCCCAGCCATCTTTTCCAGGGTGGTGGTCGAAGTGTTCAAAGAATTTTTGCATAACTTTTTAGAAGCATACTTTGATGAATGGACTATTTTTAGTTTGTTGAAAAATCATATTGAATGTCTAAGGCTAATGTTGGACAAATGCAGGCAGTGTCAAATCGCTTTCAATATAAAGAAATGCATCTTCTTATCACCATTTGGAGTGTTATTAGGTCATATTGTATGCAAGAAGGAATTGTTGGTTGACCTATCTAAAATTGCAATTATAGTTGATTTGCCACCTCCTACTTCAGTCAAACAATTGTGCACTACACTGGGCCATACTGGATATTACAGGAAATTTATCAAAGGATATGCCCAAATTATGGCACCAATGGAGAAGTTGCTCAAGAAGGACTTCCAATATGAGTGGATAGATGAATGTCAGTAGAGCTTCGACACACTGAAACAGAAGATGGTTACAACGCCCAATATGGTTTTTCCATATTCGAGAAAATAATTCCATGTGCATGTCGATGCATCTTCTATTGTATTATGAGAAGTATTGGCACAACTTGGAGAAGGGGACATTGATCATTCATTATCATTTTCCAGTAGGAAGCTATCCACAACTGAAGATAATTACACCACTACAGAGAAAGAGGGACTAGCCATGGTGTATGCACTGCAAAAATTCTGCCACTACTTGTTGGGAGGATACTTTAAAATGTTTACTGATCACTCCACGCTGAAGTACCTAGTCAACAAGCCAGCGTTGGGGGGAAGAATATGCAGATGGCTTCTGTTGTTTCAAGAATATGATTTTGAGATCATAGTTAAGACAGAAAGAATGAACAAGGGCCCAGACCACTTATCAAGGTTGGAACATGGAGAAAAACCTACCAGTTTGGAGGATACATTACCAGATGCACAGCTGCTCTCCATTATAAAGATTGATGACCACTTCAAAGACATAGTCCAGTTCCTATCAACATGAATGGCTCCAAGTGAGTATACAATTCCTCAGAAGAAATAGCTAGTGGTGCGTGCTGCAGACTTTTCACTTATAGTTGGACAACTGTACAAAATGGGACCGGATGAAATATTAAGGAGGTGTGTTATGGAGACAGAGTGACCACTGATCCTCGCAAAATCTCATGAAGGCATCGCAGGAGGACATTACGCAGGAAAATCAAATATGCAGAGGGTTCTACGAGATGGCCTTTGGTGGCCTACGTTATACAAAGATACTAAAGAGTATGCCAGAGCATGTGATGCATGCCAGAGAATTGGAATACCATCCCGAAGAGATGAAATTCCATTAACACCGCAGATGACCCTACAAGCATTTGAAAAGTGGGCCATTGACTTCGTGGGACCTATAAACCCAACAGGAAAGCGCAGAGGAGCAAGGTACATTATTACTATGACATAATACTTAACCAGATGGGCCGAAGCGAGAGCAGTCAAGGACTATAGTGTAACTACAACTACATGCTTTATATTTGATGACATAATAACCAAGTTTGGATGCCCTAACATCCTTATGAGTGATCAAGGTACACACTTCATCAATAAGACAATTTAATCCCTGAGTGACGAATTTGTAGTCCACCATCAGAAGAGTACACCTTACCATCCACAAGAAAACAGAATGGTTGAAGCATTCAACAAGATCTTGGAGACAACATTGACCAAGATTTGCAGCTGAACATGGATGACTAGGATTTAAGAGTACCAACAATACTCTGGGCTTATAGAACCACTTGAAAGAAATTAACAATGTAGAACCCCTTCAAGTTGGTTTATGCTATTGAAGTTGTTGTCCTGATGGAATACTTAGTACCAAGCCTAAGAATTTCTACACTTACAGACATGGATGATACCGATGTTGTTCGTGTGAGGCTTGCATGGTTGGTTGAACTGGAAGAAGACATATTCATTGCAACATTCCATCAACAAGTTCAGAAGGAACAAGAAAAGGCCTATCATGATAGGCACATCAAGAAGAAGATATTCAAGCAAGGTGATTTAGTACTAGTGTATGAAAGTAAATTTATCAAACAGCCTGGGAAGTTCAGAACGCATTGGCTCAGACCATATGAGATTGCCTATGTTACAAAAGGAGGAGTTGTGTAGCTGAAGACATTGAAGGGAGACTGGAAGGAAGGATTATTGAATGGGAGTCGGCTGAAGTTGTACTATGATAACCAGACACCTCACCACTCTCACTAAAAGCATGAGGAAAAGGGTCCAGGTACTAGGTGCAGCTGAAATTGGGTACCAAACATAGAAAATACAGTCCGCACAAGGATGGAAAGGAGGCATAAATAAGAAAGAAAGGGCTGCACTACACAATCCAAAGTCAAAGTAAAACAAGAGGATCAGATTTGAAGTGCCTTAGGATGAGTAACAGGTGAGTGTTAGGGGCCTGTTAGCCCCTAGTTATGGAAGAAAGTGAAGAACAAGGAAGGAAAGGTAAAAAGCAAGCTTCGCGGGAGACACAGTAATTGTCACTAAGTCGAAGTGAGCAAAAGAGCAGGAAAGATGGAGTGAAGCGCGGAAAAGCATGTTGTTGGATGAGGAGATTAGGGATGACAGTTCAACAAGGAAGAAGGATTGTAGACAACTCAGCAAGTAGAGAAAGCCATCATTGGATTCTTTGGAGCAACGCGCGATGAAGAAGGAAAGACAGGCTAGTGAATCCCAGAAAAAGTGGGTCAAGTTGACCTAGGGTTTTTAGACACCTAGAGTTTTGGTATCTAGGGTTTTGGCACCTAGGTTTTGACCTAAGGTTGTCGGTGAGGGATTGTAATGTATAAATAAAGGTCAAGAGGACCTGGGTGGGGTTGGTTATTGAGTATTGGTATGATATTATTGTTCTAGCTCTATTTTGGATGGAGAGGGTTGTATTGTGAGATCTCATTTGTGTGCGAAGGTCAAGTCCTGCAACTGGGTGTGCAGGAAGGGGAGAGAAAGATAGAGAAGAAAGAAGATCTGCTAGCTGAGAGCGTAGATAAGAACTGTATGCTTTACCTTAATAAATCATAAGCATAGTTCTGTGGACGTAGACCTAGAGGGAGGGTGAACCACTTATATTTGTGTCGTATGTGTGATTGGTGCTTGGATCTCTGTGATTGTTATATTGTTATTTACAGTCTTATGTTAGATCAGATCTATAGCTATGCAGGATAGAACTAGATGATAAGTTATATGTGAATGTTGTATTGTTGTTTTGATAGATCCACTTGATATTCCTTTGGTTGTAGACATTCCTGTTCTGTAACCCCCCTCTTAGCTTCTTCGGGTGACACTGAATCTACTTCGCAGGTGCTACATAAAGGGCCAGTAGCTAGGGCTTGTTGGTGCGCTCTTGGAGTGAACCTCGTGTCTGGCCCTGTGCCAAAAGGTAGTTATGAGTAGCCTCATTGATGTTGATCCTTCCAGTTTTCAGGACGTATTGGATCAACAGGGATGGTGGGATGAAATGGCAGAGGAGTACACCTCTATTAAAAGGAATGATGTTTGGGACATAGTTCCAATACTGGAGGGTAAGTCAGTTATGAGTTCCAGATGGCTCTACAATATCAAGCATGTTGCAGATAGTATCATAGAGAAGTTCAAGGAAAGGTTTGTGGTGAGAGGGTTTTCCCAGAAAGATGGAGTAGACTACGAGGATACATTTTCTCCATTCTATAGGTATGCTTATATTCAAGTTGTTATTTCTATTGCTTCAATTATGAGGTGGAGGATAGATCAAATAGATGTGAAAATGCCACTCCTCAATGGGATCATTGAGGAGGAAGTATACATAGAAAAACCATAGGTCTTTGAGGTACATGGGAGGGAGTTTCATGTGTATAGGATTAAGAAATCATTGTACGAACTCAAATAGGCACCTAGGGCATGATATTCCAGGATCGATGGATACTTGTAGAGTATGGGATTTACCAAGAGTGAGGCAAATACTAACTTGTATTTCATACTTATTGGAAATTATACTCTCATATTGGTTGTGTAAATTGATGATTTATTTCTCACAGGTGCAGAGGATCTTATTTCAGGGTACAAAGTAGATTTGGCTAGTGAGTTCCAGATGAAGGACATTGGCTTGATGCATTATTTATTGGGGTTAAAGGTATGGAAGGTATCATGAGAGGTATTCCTTGGACAAGGGAAGTATGCAGTAGAGATCTTGAGGAGATTCAGGATGGAGGACTGTAAATTGATGGCAACATCTTTGATTACCAATCTAAACAAGATTGACAATTCATATTCAAAGTTGGTGGATCCTAGGATATGCAAGAAGTTGGTAGGGTCCATGATGTATTTGGTCATCACCAAGACATATATTTGTTTTGTTGTGAACACATAGAGTAAATTCATGGTAGATTCAAGGCAGGTGTGTTGGATCACAACAAAGCACGTGCTCATGTACTTGAGAGGGAAAATGGAGTATGAATTGAGATATCTTGGAGGAGATGGAGTAGAGTTGCAGGGATATACAAACTCATATTAGGAAAGAAGTGAATTAGATAGAAAGAAAACCTTAGGGTGTTGCCTCAAATTGGGATCAACAATGATTATTTGGTTTGGTGGGAAGAAAACTTCTATACCACTCACTTTAGTAGAGGCAAGGTATATGGAAACAAGTATGGCTATTTGTGAAGACATTTGGATTCACAAATTGCTTACAGGTTTATTTGGTCAGGATTTGGAGCCTATAATGATATACTACGATAATCAGAGTTGTATAAAATTGTCTGAGAATCAAGTATTCCATGATAGGTCCAAGCATATTGAGGTCAGATATCACTTCATTCAAGATAGGATCTAGAAAGGAGCAATGAAGATTCAATATATTTCCACATATGAGCAGGTTATAGAAAATCTGACCAAGCCCTTAGAGAAAAGGATGTTTGTATTCTTCAAAGATAGACTTGGAGTGGTGCAAAATACCTTCCTCACTAAGAGAGAGTTTTTATGTTAGTGGTAACATAAGACATGCATTTACGCATAAGTCTATATGTCTAGACATGTGGAAATCGTCCAAATCCTTCTACTCTTGAATTTAATTTAATTAAAGAAATTATTAAATTAAATTGTTTTATTAATTAATTATGTAATTAGTTAATTGAGTTATTTAAGAAACATGATAAAAGTACTTATCATGCAGCATGTAATCTAAATGTCAAGTGAGTGTGAGAAGTAATCTCAATGGTAGATCAGTTTTGAGATTAGAAATAGATTATAAATCACATTTATAAAAGCAAGGCTAAGGGGAAGAAGAAAGACACTTGACACTTGACACTTGAAAGATTCAAGGATACATTGGATAGGGAAGGAGAACGACTTCCATCTAGAGATCAGGTCAAGGAGAAGAGAGAACAAAGGATTACACATGTGGGTTTTAGTATGAGGAAGTTGTAGGAGAGTTTGAGATCGTACGAAACTTTTTGTACAAGTTTTCCATACAAATACATGGTTCATAGTGAGGTGAATCACGTATATACATGATTCACAAGAATAAGAATCATGTATGCCTTGAAAAGCATGCACAAATTGGTCGTACAAAGGTTATGCCTTGCGAGGTTAGTCTACAATTGTATTTCTCTAAGTGGACCATTATCCCTATTACGTGATCCCTAATTTTAGCATAGTAAAATCATTCTCAGCACTAGTTTTTCCTTTGGGATTTTCCAGGGATTTATTCCTGAAAACTTTGGTGTTCTTATGTGTTTTATTTGGCTCCCTTATTTATGCTTCCACTGTATGTTTTTTTGATTAATCAACTGTGATTTTAGTAGATAAAGTAAATTTGTTTTGAGCTAATTGTCTGGGGTTAAGTAGGATAAATTTCAACACTTTGAATTCACATGAATAAAATTGCTCTATCTTCATCAATATATCGATATAATCTAATATGGTGCACTATGAGATAAGAACAAGATGTTAGTAAAAATATTTCTCTACATCATTAGAATTTGAATATGATTTTTACACAATTTGACCTCCTTGTTTTGAATTATATGGGAGGATATAGTGCAAATTTCTAAGCGGACCCGTTCTACGGTTAAAATGACACTACATTTGAATGACAAAAAATGTGATTTTAATTTCTCTTCTCTGTCAATTCTTGTAATCGAAACCAATACTAGATAATCCCTCTGCTTATTCTTATAATCAAACCAAAGACTAAAGAAACCATTAAATGTAGTAGACTACGTACCTTGAACAACTTACAACTACATGTTGACACCGAGAAACATCTCTTATTCTTTACAAGACGTTGCATAGATTTTCGAGAAGCTTTTATTGGATGGAATATTTTCTCAAAGAAGCAAACGATCCTTTTCATATCCCAACGAATAAATAAATAAGAAAAAAAAAATTAATGATTTATAGAAAACAAGCCTAAATCCGTATTAACCTCATATCTATCAAGTCTCGAGAGGGATCAAATTTCTCGAGGTGAAAAACCTTCCTCAAGTTTTTCACTCTAAAATATGTTTTCTCATGCCCCACAATGTGCTTGCCCAAATATTGTGATCTTGCACCTCTTGAGGGCATGCGACATCATGAAGTTTCTCACTTGGCTGATTGGATCACCAAGGATACTTCGTCTAGAGTATGTGTTACAGAATATTTTGTCTACGGAAAGATGAAACTTCCCTTGGATTACTAGACCCCTATGCCAAGACATAAACACTATAAGTGAACACTAACATTCCTTTAAACTCATTTTAACCAATCCGGAAGAGAAAAGGATAAAGGACATGATGTACCTTGTTTTGAAGTTTATCCTCATTACTTCCAATTCGTGAGCTTGATATTAAAAACACTTGGCGCAACTTGATACCTGCAATGGGAAGTGAAGAGAAATGACTATCTCCTATTCTAATTGATTAGGTAAAACAAATTCATCTACGAATATTAAAGAAACAATAGAAAATAATCTGCAAGAATACACAATATTGAAGGAAATAAGCCAAGTATATTTAGTGAGAACCAAAAATAGAATACTTATAGACCACTATTGATGTTGTATCAGCCTCTCCAAGCTCTCTTTGTCCATCCCTTGCATGAATATACCAATATGAAAATGATGATACTCTCACTGATTACCTCCTCCTTCACCTTGAAAATCCCTCAATATATAGGCTTGAGAGGCATGACCACCATGAGAAAATGAAGGATATTGTTTTGGATATAGATCCTTTAGATTTATATTAGATCCTAAGGTGAATCCATATCACGAGGTTCGAACATAACCAAACCCATATTGAGAGAGTTGACCCATAGAATTACGTTGAAGATCCCCCTTTCTCCTCTAACAAGAATGACGCTCCCCCAGAGTGAGAGACACGGTGCTATCCTAATAGTTTCTCTCCTATAACATGGAAGAGGGGGTGCCATGGACCTCCTCCAGCATGGCCAGGGGGGAGCCACCCTTCATAAATACCCCAAAAAAGCTTGATTTTTCCAAGAAAAAGGTGTGTTTTGACCTTGAAATGATGGGTTTCTTCCTTTAATATGACTTAGAGGTCATGGAAAACTATTTTCATGGTGTCAAGGGGTGGAAACACCTAAAAAAGTGAATTAGACACTTGGTAAGTTTCATACGATAGTTGCAACAGTGCATGCGACACTTACTAGGGTGCATACGTTACTTTGCGACACTTAGGGTGTGAAACACAAATGTGACATTTGGTGTGTAACAAATTCCCCCTAAAGTGTGAATTCAGAAGAGAAATTGATGGCTAAAACAATTTACAAATTATTCAATGAAAGGGTGATGGAGTATGAGAACCTGGTAGAAGATGAAAATGATCATGAAATAATATTAATATATGTTCCATTTCCGAGGCAGAGATACCTATGCTAGGAATACAAAGTGACTCAAAGCATGGTCGTCAATGCATACCCTGCGGATCCATGAAAATACTAACTAAGGATATTTCCACCAAATATACAATGTTGATCCATTCCTCCATGACATGAAATGATCTCAACCACGAAAAATACACAATGGAGCTACGAGATGACAAAATATAGCCACGAATCAATACAATGTGGATCTATGTGACAATATATATATCAGTAATATTGCTAGCATGATGATTGTACTCAAATATTTTACATGCTCAAATGATATCAATCGTAGCCTGGGAAAAGAACATAACATAGTGAACGCCCAACCCAGGGTCTTCGTCCAAATTCTGATGCAGTACAAATCTATCCAGGTGAATAAATTAATTGATGTTGAACATGGTAGAAACCACTTGATTACTAGTCCTTGAGGTAAATCATTAACAATTGCGAGGGAAATCACCAATTATGACAATGAATCCCAAGGTACCCTAGTACATTCCAACGAATGTGAATAAATGAGCTGAGGTCGAACATTCATGGAATCATTCGATCATAGGTCAATGATGTAAACCTACTATCAGAAGTGAGGAGGCCTGCCATTGAGGCATACAGGTCTGAAGGTACTAACTGGTTTCTAAGTCTAATTCCTAGATAATATGTTGAAGTCGATAGGAAAACACTTGTCAAAGGAGGGTCATGATGTATCATCATTGACATGAAAATGACATAGGAAAGTGATGTAATATAGTGAATCGAATGAGTATGGACTAACATAGGAAATGGAAAATGGTAATATTGCAGATGGATGGTTTGAAGTGAAACTTCCCTTGAACATGATGAGGCATGACAAATGACTTGGAAACATTGAATCTATGAGTACCAATAACATAAAGTGATGATAATAAGATCACTCTTCGATTGGAAGAAAAATTATGGTGACACATGGAATTGGTATGACTTAGAGACAAGCATATTACCCAACTATAAGACAAGATGAAAATAGGTGCCATGTTCAAGGGAAAAAATAACTGCCATAAATGATTCCAAAAACATTGACCCACTTCCTTCATTTTTTCCCCCATCCATATATATGAATACCTCTTTCTTTTGTAACGAGATTGAGGAGGGTAACAGATTCTCTATATAGCTCATACTTCATATAATTCCCTTGACATATGTTTAACGAACCTGAGGAAGGAGGGGTTTGGTCTTGTATGGGTCTTGGAGATCAGACTCCCATAGGTCCTTCAATGCATAGTTTTATGAGCCCAAAGAAGGTAAACTCATTGGTTTTTCATGTTTAGAGAGTCTAAAAAGAACTTAAAGATGACTCTGTGGATGAATTTTTCATAAATTTAGTCTCCTAGGCCAGAAAAAAGTGTAAAACAATACAGGGGAGAAATCGTCTACTCATGTTTGATTAAAGTAGTCATTTTCTATAATTAGTCTCGTGATGCCGAAAAAGAGATAAACTACCACTCGAAAGATGCTTTTCCAAACCTTTTATCAAGTGTGAAAGGAAGCAAGATCACTCAGAAATATTTTCATGTTTTGGGAGCCCGAAAAGAGCTTAAAGGAAACTCCAAAGAGTTCATTTTTCGTATATCTTTTACAAGTTCGAGAAAGAGATAAAATTATACTTGGTAACCTATTCTAATGTTTTAATGAGAATGAGAAATAACAAAGACTAAGATCGTTCCTTAAAACACTACTATGTCATAATGGGATCGACCCTTGAACGAGGATCACTCCTAGCAGTGTATCTCTCTAGAGGTAAGTCACCCCTATCTTGCATGATAGAAGCTAGTGGTTTATCTTCATCATGATGTCCAGAGGTTGGAGACCTACCCCCCAAGCATTGTTTCCTCCAACAAATCTTCTTCTTTCCTCGTTTAGGTGTCTGGTTACTAATAGGAACATTTTATATAGGAGGAGGAAAAGAAGGTTCAAGTAGTCAATCTAGAGGGAGACTTGATTCTAATGGAGGGGGGTCAGTTTCATTTATTAATGATCTTAACAAAGACAATGAACTATGCTCGCAGGTATATATTTTATTTTTTAATGAGATCGACACAAGAAAAGAACTATGCTTGCCGAGACCAGGTACTACCAAAGGATCATATAATTATAAGGATTGTCACACTTGAGTCAAAATATTCTTTAATGTGGAAACTTGTGTGGTGGTAGGAGAGGGAAAAGGAAAAACCCCCATGAGTGAGGAATCCTTAAGAATTCCTACTGCTACACTCTCAAAACCATTATGTCCTAGAAAAGGGACATTATTCGTTGAAAAATTGTGTAGATGTGGAGTTGTATAGTCAAGTTGGTCAACAATGATAAGTTTTTCCTTGATGGGGAAATCGTAAGATATGAAACACCAAATATCTGACGAAAATAATTGCATAGAACCTATTATCACCATAACAATTTTCAGATAGGATCCAAGTTTTAGATTTAGCGGGGGACTAAAGCAATGTAGAGATATGGCACAATTTGGAGGACCAAGCTACATCTGGCAGAAAAGGGCCAATATAGCGGAGGCATGAAAGGTAGGACCCAGTGGACCGTCGATTTTGAAGTGGCCCAGATCAACGATCGAGGCCCATATCAGGTAGCGAAATAGCACAAAGTTTAATTATTTGAAGGCAGGCCAGGGAAAACTACCGTGGTTTCATTCATGGATGTGTGGTTCCCTTAGAGGTACATCGGGGAGAAAAAAGGTCTACCTAAAACCATTTTCTCCAACCCCCGATATCAAAATTCGATGGGACCCAGTTGACCATTGATCTTGAAGCAGCCTGGATAAACGACTAAGGCATATATCGGGCGACGAAGTAGCATGGAATATAATTGTTAGAGGGCGGGCTGGGGAAAATACCATTGTTTCATTCTGTGGATGCATGGCTCCCTCAGAGGCACATCGGGGATAAAATTGGGTAAGCGCAAAACCGCTCAACCATGCCCCCATGTCACATGTTCAAATGCCATTTTAATACATCAAATCAACAATTTGTGTAGGGACAGATGACGGTTGGTCAAATCACCTCATGCCACTCGTTCAGGTACTTTAATTCCATGTGATGCCAAGTAAACGCCGCCAGATAACTAACTCAAAGGCTCATCATTCGAAATAGATTGGCCAAACGTGATAAACCAACGTACCTGCAGGTACTCTTGACAACAATTCATGATTAAAACTCAATGACTATCACTCTTCAAAATATGGATGGCATTATTTTTGTCTAGGAAATCAATGCTTCATTTTTAAGTAGAGTAATCTCAAACTGGATCAACTTCCTGATTTCTGTGAAATTAAGGAAGAAAAAAATTGTGTTTTCTGCAAAACTAGGAGACATGGACAAAGTTGATCAAACAACATCCACTGAACCAGGATTTTCAACCAATATGGTGAAGTCATCAGTGAGTAAGAAAGAGAGGTTGGTTGTACATATATTGGCAACAAAATTCCGTACAGATCCTGCAACAGAACCCAAAGTGAACAAAGAGATCAGATTAAATCCCATCATGAGATATTTAATCATCAATGGACATGCATATGGGTGCTACAAACGAGAAGTAAAGAGGAAGCGGAGCAAACGACAAAAGACTGGAATCAAAGTTGAGGCAATCGAGAGCGTTGGGGAAAACCAACCAGTCTGGTTGAGCACTCTAAAGGAAGAAATCACCAATCTAGAATAAGTTCTCAGGTTGAATTGAGTAAGTTTCAAAAAAAATTGGACACATGGTGTTCAATAAAAAAGCCTCAGATATGTGAGTCCTATTTATAATGCTCCCTATAAAGTAGGAGAATAATTGTTATGCATTACTCTTTTTTTGTAATCGATCTCTATCTTTAGATTGTGGGGAAGTTGAGTCATTTTGAATCTTGCATGTAAATTTTCTATATATATCATTCCAAGGATAAATAAAGTATGAGGGAAGAGGGGCCTTCCCTTGAAGTGGGAAGACTTTGTAAAATCATGGAGATAAACTGAATATACAATGCAGAAGCAATTTTTGGACTATTTATGAAAAGATTCTAATTGGTTGTGATATGAGTTCTATTTTCTTTCATTATATGTATTTCCTGTGACCTTTATTCCATTTACATTTTCTTCTGTTTAAATTGGAGAGTTAAAGGCCCATAATTCATCTTATGATACTCTTGGTTTAGAAATCTAAATTGTGTATTTCTTCCTAACTAATTCATAATTCATTTTAATATGATCAGATGCAGTTATGTGTTTTCTTTTTTCCTCTTTCACCATGCAAATTTCAATTTAAACTCAGACTCATTGCCTCATTTATCCGTTTTCCTCTTGATATTTCAAATGATTTGTCACTACTTTAATTATTTCTGACTCCATAGCCCAAATGTCACCCCCATTTCTTCAATAACTTTATAAAAACCCCCAACATAAACCAAATCTAGCCACTGATTACCAAAGAAATACCCAGTGACATGAGAGATCCCTCTCTGATTTGAGCAGGCTAGTGCCGAGCTCTAAAGTAGGTTGAAACTATTACCTCTATCATTTGTCTATTCATCCGAACAAAATTTACAAGTGTTAACATTCTTGCGTCGTTGCCGGGGAAAAAATTGAAAAATTTTCCCCAGGCTGCCAAGATCAATGATCATGGTTTCATTCATGGGCGCGTGACGCCCTCAGAAATACATCCGAGAGAAAAGAGGTCTACCTAAAACAATTTTCTCCAACCCCCGATATCGAAAGTCAATGGGACCCGACAGACCATCAATCTTGAAGCAGCCTGGATCAATGTCTAAGGCATATATCAGGTGATGAAGTAGTGCGGAATATAATTTTTAGAGGGAGGGTCGGGGAAAATATCACGGTTTCATTTCATGGGCATGGTTCCCTCATAGGCACATCGGGGAAAAAAATGAGTAAGAACGAAACCGCTCAACCATGCCCCGATGTAACATGTTCAAATGACATTTAAATACATCAAATCAACAATTCGTATAGGGAAACGTGATGGCCGATCAAATCACCTCACACTACTTGTTCAGGTACTTTACATCTGTGCGATTCCAGGTAACCGCAGCTAGATAACTAAATCAAAGGATCATAATTCGAAATAGATTGGCCAAACGTGATAAACCAATGTACTTATAGGTACTCTTATCAGCAATTCATGATTAAAACTCAATGACTATCGCTCTTCAAAATATGGATGGTTTTATTTTTCTTCGAGAAATCAACGCTTCATTCATAAGTAGAGTAATCTCAAACTGGATCAACTTCTTGATTTTTGTGAAGTTAAGGAAGACAAAAATCGTTTTTTCTACAAAACTGGGAGACATGGACAAATCCGATCAAACAACATCCAGTGAACCAGGATTTTCAACCAATATGGAGAAGTCATCAGTGAATAAGAAAGAGAGGTTGGTTGTACAGATATTGGCAACAAAATTCCATACATATCCTGCAATAGAACCAGAAGCGGACAAAGAGATCAGATTAAATCCCATCATGAGAGATTTAATCATTAACAGACACACAGACGAGCGCTACAAATGAGAAGTAAAGAGAAAGCGGAGCAAGTGATAGAAGACAGTAATCATATCGGAGGCGATCGAGAGCGTTGGGGAAAACCAACCAGTCTGGTTGAGCACTCTAAAGGAAGAAACCACCAATCTAGAAAAAGTTCTTAGGTTGAATTGAGTAATTTTCAGAAAATTTTGGACACATGGCGTTCAATAAAAAATCCTCATATATGTCAGTCCTGTTTATAACGCTCCCTATAAAGTAGGAGAACAATTTTTATGTGTTACTCCTTTTTGTAACCGATCTCTATCTTTAGACTGTGTGGAAGTTGAGTCGTTTTGAGTCCTACATGTAAATTTTCTATATATATCATTCCAAGGATAAATAAATCTGTATATATATAGTTGAAATACGTCTGCTGGAATATCCACACCTATCTTTTGAATTACACTTATTTTTTGTGGAAGATGAAGAGATTTCGTAGTTATAATCTATTTGTCATCGCAAAGTTTGTAATAAACATCCAGACTCTAGAAAACTATTCCTCCTGTGAGTAAAATGCTAGATGGATGCACCAGTAATTTATATTTCTATAAGTAAGTAAGGAAAGGAGGGAATTAACGTCAATAGGGAAGGTCCTCTCTATGGTTAAAACCCTAGGAAACCAAACTCAGATCCCTCGGAACATCAATTATAATTACCAAACTCTGAGGGAATGATATTCTTATTCTTGTATTTACCTAGATGTACAGATCTAGTACTGTTGACATTTAATGCATTGGTTAGAAGAGGCTCTAAGTGAACATAATAGGAGTTACCTTTTACAGAAATTGTTACCCTATTGTACCCCTTTTATAGATTATATGCGTATAAAATTCAGAAGTTAGATTTTTTTGGAATTCTGATAGGTAAACGGATATTGAATCCTTCTACACCTATTGTTTCATAGAACGAAAGTAAGAATACCAGTACAAGGAAAAAATGTTAGAACTATGAAAATAATGTGAATTTCAGCATTCAAGACTTGTTGGTTGCATTTATGCGAAGTTCCCTTGATTTTCCAAACCCTGAAACCCCGAATCCCGAAATCCCAAAGTGTTGGTCCCACACCCTTTCACCTTTCTAAATTCTAGAGTTGTTGTGTGTTGTTGTTTGGCATTTGAAACCCCGAAACCTTGAATCCCAAAATCCTGAAGTTTTAGTCCCACATCCTTTCACCTTTTTGGAATTTGGGAGTGGTTGTGTGTTGTTGTTTGGTTTTTTGAAACCTCGAAACCCCAAATCCCAAAATTGTGAAGTGTTAATCCCACATCCTTTCACCTTTTTAGAATTCGGGAGTGGTTATGTGTTGTTGTTTGGGTTTTTGAAACCCCAAAATGTTAGTTCCTTTCTTTTCGCAATTTAGGAATTGTTGTATGCTAGATGTTTGGCTATGAAAACCGCAAAACCCCAAACCCCGAAATCCTGAAATGCGGGTCTCACCTTTCCTTTTTTGCATTTCGGAAGTTTTTTTATATTAATGTTGAACACTGGAACTCACGAAGTTTCGAAGCCTGAAATCCCGAAAAGCGGGACCCACTTTTCCTTTTTCACATTTCGGAGGTTTGTATATGTTTTTTTGGGGGGCACTTGCACTCGTGAAATCCTGAACTCCAAAATACCGAAGTGCTAGTCACTTTTCGCAATTTCGGGAGTTGTCGTGTGTTGTTGTTTTTCTTCTATACTTGCGAAATCCTGAACTCCGAAATCCTAAAGTGCTAGTCACTTTTCACAATTTCGGTAGTTGTTGTGTGTGATATTTAGCATCTATACTCGCGAAAGATTGAACCCCGAAACCCCAAAGGGCTAGTTCCATAGTCTTCCCACATTTTTTGCGTTTTTGGCAAAAATAGCATGGCCCTTTGTTTTGTTTTGTGTGTGTCTGGCATTGAAAAATCGTCAAAACCCGATTATTTGTTATTTTTCCACAAACTGTAGGAGCATAGCAGGAAACGTTGGTGAATATTCCTTCTGATTAGAGGTATGGAAGTAACAGACCTATTTTATAAGTCGCTTGCATGGTTAAGTCTGTACTGGTGTTATAGGCATCAACATATAAGAAAATAATGATAAAATTTACAAGACTTTAAATAAACTTGGAAGTGAGGAGTACACACTTATTGTATTGTCGAGTAGGAAGATTTAAGTTGCATAGTAAAGACATTCAATGACATTAAGGTCTCTAATAAACTTTCAGACTCAAACTTTATAACAAAATACTTAATTGCTTGAATCTCGAAACCATGCAAGGATAATTGTACAAACAAACAAACAAAAAAAAATTAACAATTTTTGAGGTACATTATATATGGTATCAAAGAAAAAGTTACAACACTGGGCCTAAAAAGGGCCACATTAATTGCTTAGTACATATTCTGATCTATGAAAAAAAAAAATTAATAAATCTTCTGGATTGCAAACATAAAGCTTTTCTTTTTTGTGTAATGGCATCTCAAGAAGGTGCAAAAATCAGGATGGAAGGGAATCCACAGAAAGGACCTCCTAGATATTGGAGACAGAACAGTGATGGAAGTTCACCCATGGAGGTGTTGGAAACAATGAGGAACCTTATTGTTGAACTACAGGTTTTCAAGGCCAACAATGAAAAATTGAAGAAGGCCTAGCAGGAACAAGAAGAGATAAATGAAGTCCTGTTGCATAGTATAGTAACCAAGAAAATCCCAAAAGATGATAACCCTGAGGAAGAGGTTAGCAAAAGGGCCTCCAAGAATTCTTGTGTGAAAACAGAAAAAGGAGATAGTTCGTCTCAAGGGACACCTTCAGCTGAAGACAAAACCATACCAAACAGAAAAATAAAACAAACAGAACACCTTGAAGGAGAATTTAAAAAGATTAAACCTGCTACTTTTGATGGAGAATCCAGGATAGGAGAAGAAGTCGAGGCATGGTTGTTGGACATCAAAAAATACTTCCAAATATACAACTATTCCAGCAACATGAATGTCAGAATGTCCATCTACGATCTGAAGGGGAAGGCCAGCATTTGGTGGCAGGACCTAAAATTGGCCAAGGGCCTAAAGGAGAAACAGTTGGAATGGTCCGACTTTAAGAAGTATTTTAACAAACAATACCTTTCTGAAAGCTATTATGAAAGGAAGATGAAAGAATTTTATGAGTTACGATTCAGACAAATGATGATGGAGGATCTTATAAATAAATTTCTAGAACTATTAAGGTTCGTACCGTACATCCGGGAGGACATGGTAAAAATCCAACGATTCTTAAGTTGTTTACCATGGGCTTACTGGGACAGAATTGAGTTTGATAACCCCAAATCCTTGAGTGAGGCATTCAGGAAGGCACGAATGTGATATGACCAGTATAAACAACAGGTAGAGTTTCCCAAGACCTGGAAGGATAAGAAACAAGATGGAATGCACCAGTGGAAGAAGGGATACCAACCAACTCCTTATCAGAATGCAGCAAAAAGTTTCCCAAGGAAGGATTTTCACCCCAATCATCCGAATACGCAAAGTAGCGGTAAATCGGTAAACCTGGGAACGAAGAAGTTTGGGGACAACTCACGTGAGCCATTAAAGTGTTGGGAGTGTGGAGAGACTCATCCAGGGAGGAACTGTCCATGTTTAATTGTAGCAAACAGAATTGTTGTTCACAATTTGCAGGGAGCCTCGACAGTGGGAGACATGGGCAGAAGTTTGCATCGGATAAATGCAACCATAGATGGTCGACAAGCTGACCACCGGTCCTTGGTGGTAGAGATCAAAGGTAAAATCCATGACACTCGAATTTCTATTTTAATTGACCCTGGAGCTACGTTAAGTTATATTACTCCCGATGTAGTAGAGTCGAATAAACTTAAGAAACAAAAGTATGCAAACTCTTGGCTTGTACAACTAGCAACATGTACTAAAAGAAAAGTAGTTTACTTTATTTATGATCTTGAGTTTAGCTTAGATGGTCAAAATATAAGGACCAATCTGAACATCCTACCACTAGGATCTTATGATATGATTATCATCTGGATTGGTTGGAACAACACAAAGTAGTACTAGACAGTTATACAAAGATACTTAGCTACAAAGATAATTTTGGCAATGTTAGAACAACCCAAGGCATACCAAAACCAGTGTCAGTCAAACAAGTTTTAGTGATGCAACTCAAGAAATGTATTAGAAAGGGATGTCAAGTTTACGCCATCCAAGTGATGAGTCTATTAGAAAAATAAGATAAGACCAAGTTAGAAGACTTTGTTGTCCTACGTGAATTCAAAGACATGTTTGTTGATGAGATACCAGAATTACCTTCTAGGAGAGAAATAGATTTCTCCATAGACTTACTACCTGGATCAACCCCTAACTCAAAATCACCCTACCGAATGGGTCTACTAGAACTGACAGAATTAAAAATACAATTACAAGAATTGTTGGACAAAGAGTATATCAGACCAAGTGTCTCGCCATGGGGAGCACCAGTCCTCTTTATGAAGAAGAAAGATAGTACTCTAAGACTATGTATTGATTATAGACAACTGAACAAAGTGACCATTAAGAACAAATACCCCTTACCCGCGATAAATGATCTATTCGATCATGTTGGTGGGGCCAAGATCTTCTCAAAATTGGATTTACGATCCAGTTATCATCAAGTTAGGATAAAGGACTAGGAAATAAAAAAAAACAACTTTTCGAACAAGATACAGACACTACGAGTTTGTAGTCATACCTTTCGGACCCACTAATGCACCAGCCACATTTATGTGCTTGATGAACATAATTTTCAGCTAGTACTTAGACAAGTTCGTAATAGTATTTATCGACGATATTCTGGTCTATTCTAAAATGGAGGAGGAACATGATGAACACTTACGAATAATTCTACAAACACTAAGGAAACACAAACTATATGAAAAATTCGACAAATGTGATTTTTATCATAAAGAAATACAATATTTAGGACATGTCATTTCCTCGAAAGGTATTGTTGTAGACCCGGAAAAGATAAAATCCATTATGGAATGGCTAGTGCCTAAGGATGTGGCAGATATCCAGTCATTCATGGGAATCACTGGATATTATCGTAGATTTATAGAAGGGTTCTCCAAGATAGCCTACCCTATCACGTCATTACAAAAGAAAGGGACCAATTTTAACTAGTCGAAAAAGTGTCAAGATAGTTTTAACAAGCTAAAAGAATTAATGACATCGGCGCCCATCTTGAAGGTAGAAGACCCAGATAAAGACTTCACAGTATGTGTTAATGTAAATAAAGACAGACTAGGTGGTGTTCTAACTCAGGAAGGGCACGTGATTTGTTATGAGTCCCGAAAATTAAAGGAACACGAGCGAAATTATGTCACTCATGACATAGAATTGGCAGTAGTAATACATGCCTTAAAAATGTGGTGACACTATATAATGGGCAAAAAATTCTTACTATTGACGGATAATAGTGGGGTGAAATATATGTTTAACCAACCAGAACTTAATGCAAGACAAGCAAGGTGGCTAGCCTTCCTGAGCGAATCCAACTTCGAGGTCAGACATATCAAGGGTATGGAAAATAAAGTAGCAGATGCTTTAAGCCGCAAAATCCATGGGTTATTTGAGATAAATATCAGCAAGGCAGAAAGTGATCTGGAACAAAGAATAAGAACGAGAGGTGTTAATGAAGGAAATTACACTAAGATGATGGCATAATTTCAAAATAGTATCGCAAACCCATATAAACCAGATATAAGTATCGACAATAAAGGACTTTTAAGATTTAAAAATAGACTGTACATACCAGATTCAACAGAGTTAAAATTAATTGTTTTAGACAAAGTGCATAAGAAACCGTATTCTAGCCATCCAAGTTACCAGAAGACAATAACAACACTCAGAAAACTATTTTACTGGACTAACATGAAGGGAGAAACAACAGAATACTTGGCTAGGTGCCAAGATTGTCAGCAGGTTAAGGCTGAACACCAGCATCCAGCCGGCCTATTACAGCCACTACCAGTACCAGAATGGAAATGGGAGACCATAGCACTGGACTTTATAACAGGTTTGCCAAAAAATCAAAAACAGAATGATTCAATCATGGTTGTAATCGATAATCTCAGTAAGTTTGAACACTTTATTCCTGTAAAGTCTACTTTTAAAACTATTAATATTGTTGAAATATTCATGAAATAAATTTTTAGACTGCATGGTATTCCTAAAATGGTGATTTTAGATAGAGACGTAAAATTCACATCCGCGTTTTAGAAGGAATTGTTTGCGGGACTAAATACTAATTTGAATTTTAGTAAGAGTTATCATCCACAAACGGATGGACAGACTGAAAGGACAAATCAAATCATAGAGGATATGCTCCACATGTATGTAAGAACAAAGACGAACAAGTGGGAAGACTACCTACACTTGGTAGAATTTGCATATAACAATGGGTACCAAACTTCAGCTAAGTTGAGCCCTTTCGAAATACTATATGGCAGAAAGTGTACAACTCCAATTAGCTGGGATAACTCAGTTGATAGATTCATGGTTGGACCAGAGATGCTCCAAGAAATGGAGAACATGGTAAGGAAGGTACAATAGAACTTGAAAGAAGCACAAGACAGACATAAGAGCTATCCGGATAAGAAAAGAAGACACGTGGAATTTCAAGTGGGAGACCATGTTTACCTGAAGGTCAAAGCCCGAAAAATCTTGCTGAAGTTAGGGAACTGTGCCAAGATGGCACCCAGGTTTTGTGGGCCCTTCGAGATACTAGCTCGAATTGGACCTGTGGCATATCAACTCGCACTTCTAGCTAATCTAAGAATTCATAATGTATTTTATGTTTCTTTGTTGAAAAGGTATATTCATGACCCTACTCATATGATTGATTGAAACTTGGTGCAGGTGGAACCCAAAGGCGAGTTCCAGGTGGAACCCCTACGCATTCTGCACTGGAGAGAAATAGCACTTCGGAATAGAGTCGTCGCTCAGGTAAAGATGCAATAGAAGCACTTTAGTCCCGAGGAGGCCACTTGGGAATTGGAAGGAGATTTGCAGAAATATCATCCAATCCTGTTCCAAGAAAGGAACGAACACTGAGGAAAGTGTTTTACTAAAGGGTAAAAGGATGTGACATACCCCCCAAAAAAAATATCTTTTATGTGCTGAAAATTTATTAACGTTTTTGGCAAATTCGAATCTGGAATTTTTTTTCCATTTATGGCAATTCTGAATTTCGAATTTAATAATTGTATTTAATTATTGTGATTGTTGGGAAGAGATCTGTTTAGACTCAACTAACTATTTGACTATGACACTTGTATCACAACAGAATATTTATATTAATTGCAAGAGGACAAATGGAACAACCATGTTAAAATCAGCTGACCATGACTCCATGAGTGGGGAACATGTTGGAACTGCCTCTAGACTGATTATGAGAAATGGAAAATTAGAGATTTGGCCATTGGCAGCCCCTGAAAATAAGGGATTAAGAGAGCTTCAAAAATCCCCAAAGGAGGGAAAAAGACCCGGGCAAAAATTGATAAATAACATATGTGAGGAGGCAGGACATTGCCAAGTATGCTGGGAAAAGATTTTTGAGCTCTCTTGTTGTTATGAGCACTTTTGAGTAAGTGTGAGGCAAGTGGAGCCTGCCGAAACAAATTTGTCTTGTTGTTATGAGTATTGTTGAGTAATTGTGAGGCAAGAGGATAACTATTGGAATTGAAGGACATTGTTGAGGAGGAGTTTCCAAGTTCACCCTCATGGATTCATGGTCAGGCTAGGGGGTGAATCAGGCAAGTGATTTTGGATGCCTTGTTCTACGGTTGGGAGGAACGTGGTTGTTCCCTTTGTCGTCCCACAGATTTGATTCAGATATGTTGATCTACCCCTCTCTATTATGAATGGTTATGTTTTATCCGATGTCATGTATCTATTAAATCCGAACTGGATTAGTTTCCATTCTCTGTTTGAATGATTTGATATCTGATGTATTATATTTAATTAGATCAAAACTGTAACGATGTCCATTTTCTGTTCGAATGTTTTTAACGATGTCATATTAAATCCAAACTGGAATAATTTCCATTCTTTGTCTGAATGATTTTTCTGATGAATTATACTTGATTAAAACGAAATTGTAACGATTCTCATTTTTTGTTCATTATGAGGAATATATGTGAACGAAATCCGTATATATATAGTTGTAATATGTCTGCTGGAATATCCACACCTATCTGTTGAATTACAGTTATTTTTTGTGGAAGATGAAGACCTTTCGTAGTTATAATCTATCTGTCGTCGTGAAGTTCGTAATAAACATCCAAACTCTAGAAAACTATTCCTCCTGTGAGTAAAATGCTAGATGGATGCACCTGTAATTTATATTTCTATAAGTAAGTAAGGAAAGGAAGGAATTAACATCAATAGGGAAGGTCCTCTCTATGGTTAAAACACCAGGAAACCAAACTCAGATCCCTCGGAACATCAATTATAATTACCAACTCTGAGGGAATGATATTCTTATTCCTATATTTACCTAGATGTACAAATCTAGTACTATTGACGTTTAATGCATTGGTTAGAAGAGGCTCTAAGTGAACATAGTAGGAGTTACCTTTTACAGAAACTGTTACCCTATTGTACCCCTTTTATAGATTATATGCGTATAAAATTCAGAAGTTATATTTTTTTGGAATTCTGATAGGTAAACGGATATTGAATCCTTCTACACCTATTGTTTCACAGAATGAAAGTAAGAATACTAGTACAAGGAAAAAATCTTAGAACTATTAAAATAATGTGAATTTCGGCATTCGAGACTTACTGGTTGCATTTATGCGAAGTTCCCTTGCTTTTCCAAAACCCGAAACCCTGAATCCCGAAATCCCAAAGTGTTGGTCCCACACCCTTTCACCTTTCAGAATTCATGAGTTGTTGTGTGTTGTTGTTTGGCATTTGAAACCCGGAAACCCTGAATCCTGAAATCCCGAAGTGTTAGTCCCACATCCTTTCACCTTTTCGGAATTCGGGAGTGGTTGTGTGTTGGTGTTTGGTTTTTTGAAACCCTGAAACCCCGAATCCCGAAATCCCTAAGTGTTGGTCCCACATCCTTTCACCTTTTCAGAATTTGGGAGTGGTTATGTGTTGTTGTTTGGTTTTTTGAAACCCCAAAACCCTGAACCCCGAAATATCAAAATGTTAGTTCCTTTCTTTTCACAATTTGGGAATTGTTGTATGTTGGATATTTGGCTGTGAAAACCGCGAAACCCTGAACCCTGAAATCTCGAAATGCGGGTCTCACCTTTCCTTTTTCACATTTTAGAAGTTTGTTTATATTAATGTTGAACATTGGAACTCACGAAGTTCTGAACCCCGAAATCCCGAAAAGCAGGACCCACTTTTCCTTTTTCACATTTTGGAGGTTTGTATATGTTTTTGTTTGGGGAACTTGCACTCGCGAAATCCCAAATTCCGAAATCCCAAAGTGATAGTCACTTTTCGCAATTTCGGGAGTTGTCGTGTGTTGTTGTTTGGCTTCTATACTCACGGAATCCCAAACTCTGAAATCCCAAAGTGCTAGTCACTTTTCACAATTTCGGGAGTTGTTGTGTGTAATATTTGGCGTCTATACTTGCGAAAGCCCGAACCCCAAAACCCGAAGGGCTGGGTCCACAGATTTCTCGCGTTTTATGCGTTTTCAGGAAAAATAGCATGGCCCTTTGTTTTGTTTTGTGTGTGTATGGCATTGAAAAATCGTCGAAACCCGATTATTTGTTGTTTTTACACAAACTGTAGGAGCATAGCAGGAAACGTTGGTGAATCTTCCTTCCGATTAGAGGTATGGAAGTAACAGACCTTTTTTATAAGTCGCTTTCATGGTTAAGTCTGTACTGGTGTTATAGGCATCAACAGATAAGAAAATAATGATAAAATTTACAAGACTTTAAATAAACTTGGAAGTGAGGAGTACACACTTATTGTATCGTCGAGTAGGAAGATTTAAGTTGCATAGTAAAGACAGTCAACGACAGTAAGGTCTCTAATAAACTTTCAAACTCAAACTTTATAACAGAAGACTTAATTGCTTGAATCTTGAAGCCATGAAAGGATAATTGTACAAACAAAACAAACAAACAAAAAATTGACAGTTTTTGAGGTACATTACATTTGGATTAAATGTCATTTTTTGAATTACTCTCTTGGGAGGGCACAACACTGCATCAAAAATTGACTTCTCAATATGAAAAGGACTGGAAGATGGAGGAGGAGTGAAACTAGAGGGTTGATATAAAACCTTTCCTTTAGTTTGATCACCTGGAGGAGTGTCATAGGTATTTTCTTGATTCATTACATTAACTGTCTTAAAAATTTACAGCTCAGAGGCACTTGATGAAGCATCCCATGGTGGGAATGGCATGTGTTTCCCCCTTGCAGAGGGGTAGGGTTTTGTGAAACCAGATGTCATTGTTGAACCAGTCAGGGGGTACCCTTTAGAAGTTTAGTGACAAACCTCATGATGAGGGAAATATTTCATGTAGTGATATTCCTCACAGATCATGGAAGGAGACTTAACCTTCCTATTCGGTTAAGTATCAATAGTATTAGGATTATCCTGCTTGTTAGAAGATTTATTGGATTTACTCTTGTTTTTCTTCTTACCTCTTAGTTGTTGAGATGAAGTGGATTGGACCTCATTCACCTCATAGGTTTGAATAGGAGAATAAGTAGTTTTGGTTTATGTAACAAAACTTGGTTCTAAAGAAGGTCTTGATGGATCATTTAATGTATGAGGATAATTAGGGATCATATCGTAAAGTGTGTCAGAATGGGAGTAAACAAAGTCCAAATAATGTGCATGGCTAATAGCCTTCTCCTGAGTAACAATGTTTCCCATAGAAACATCACGGGAAATGGGAGGCAAGAGAAACTTTGTAAACCAATATGCGAGGACTTAGTCTAGAATGGGAGCTTTAATTATCTGTCTTTGTCATCTCCACTCATGAATACAATCGGATATGTGGGTGGAAGAGAATTTTCATAGAGAGGTCAAAAAATTTGTACCAGTCTCATACCGTATAGGAAACTGAAAATGTATCATGAAATCCATGGCAAGAGAATTAAATTCGATAAAGGAGTTACACTACAACTCAATATACTATTTCACTATTGCATCTATAAGTGTTCTCTAAAAAAGTCTAAGAGGGATGGAATCATCCATCAAAGAGTTGGAAGAACACCATAAATGGAAAGTCATAACATTATTGTTAGGATATTCCCTAGGTTTTTCGTTAAATTTCGGGATGTTGAAGGTTTATTTGACATGGATGGTAGGACAAAACGGGGCATGCTAAATGGGTTTGTTTGTGAAACATGATAGATTTGGTAGATCTAACATTTCCAAGAATAGAAGATGTTGGTTATCCTGTCCATACTGGTGATAACCGTATTGTGTGGGAACACCAATAGGACCATATCTATGTTGTGATGATATGAAAAAACTAGATGGTCCTCCAAGATACGGTGGCTACCCAGGTTGTCCACCCATGTAAGGTGGTTTTCCTAATTGTCCATCCATGAACTGTGACTAAACAAATGGACCTCCTAGATATGACGATTGACCTGTTGGTACCCCCACGTTTTTTGGTTGGCTTGATGGACCTCCCATATACTGTTATTAAAGGGGTTGTTGCATTGGAATCATGGGGTTTACAGATTGAAAGGGAAAATTTACTTGTATAGGAATGCCCTTGAGATTGGGTTGACCACACAAAGGGTTAGCAACTCCTGGAAATGGTTGTCCAGGATAGAAGCCAGTGGTAGTAGGGATAGAAGGACTTGTAGGAGCCAATTTACCCTAGTCTTGTTGATGTTGCAACCATGTAGGTTTCCCCCAGTAAAAGGTTGTACTGCAACTGAAGGTTTCCCCCCAACCGAAGGTTGGCCTCCCATCGAATATTGACCCCCAATATAGGGTGTACTAATCTCCAATGTATGAGATGGAGGATGATTAGTTGGTGTAACCATGGTTGTGTGAATGACGTGATTGCCAACCATTTAACCGATGGAACGAACAAGTAAGGCACTTAGTGTGTGCATGTGTGGAAATAATGAAGAATGAATGTTAATTGACCCATGTGTAAAGGGATATGAATGTGCACGTGGTTGAGTCGAGGTTACTTGGGTCACTGATGCTTTTGGAAAAGTAGAAACACGACAGTATCAACTACAAGAGTTGTGGAAAAAGATGAGTTATGAAGTCCTTCAGGAAAACCAAAAGAGGATGGGTTCGCACCAAAGGATGGTGTAGTGGTGGAACCAGGCAGTAATCGATAATAATAATAAGAATTAACATATCTCGTGGATGGTGGATCAAAGAGTGGTTGGTAAAATGGATAAGTAAAAAGAGGATTTTCATAATATGAAAGGATTTATACGAAGGTTGGGACCGGTTATTCAATGTGATGGCCACTTTCAGGATCTATTCTCTGAGTTTTAGAAGTGTGATATGTGATCAATCCTTTCTAAGAAGCATTTTGTTGAGGTTCTTGAACGTCTGGTTCCATACCTTCTATACTGTAAAATATTCGATCATAAGTCCTACTACGAAAGTCAAAGAAATACACTCCTATGAAAACTAAAAGAAATCAACCAAGAAACAGCAGGCTCAAGGATCTTCCGAAGATGGGATATCAAGTCACCAATGAATAAGTGAGAAGCAGTTACCTCGACGTTCATGTAACATCCCTTCTCGGTGCAAGAAACCCTTGCTTTCGTGGGATCACCCTCCAAGGGTAATGAGAGTATGATATGATGTCTTCCATAGATATCATGGGAATCCCCCCATAGTCACCTCTGTAGGTACCTAGGAAAGGCCACTAAGGATACCAACTCACCGTCAACCTCCTGGTGGGTACATTCGACATTCCAGACCGAACGTATGGGCATGATATCAATGTTTGAAGCTCTTCAAGAGAAATGCAGACAAGTGGAATGGTATACTATAGAGGACCTCGAACGGCTTCAGAGTTCATGAATCGTCGATACCAAACAAAACCAGTGGTTTCTCAAGAAAAAACCCCAATATACGTTTTTTCCACTACGATTGGTTAATCTTTGGAGGGGTAATCTTCGCTTCTCTCTCGCACGTGAACTCGTGTTTATCCCCTGTGTGAGAAGGGGTTCCCAGATATTCTTAAACAAAATTTGGATTTGTACACTCTTTAGTGATCTATAGTATGTTTAGTAGTCTTGGACAATTTACTCACTTTCCTAGTCCAAAAAATCTAATCCCGTGCTACTGTTGGTGTGCTAAAAATAAACAAAATTCTAGTTGATCTTGTTATCACGTGATTTATTTTAATGGATTTTAACTCAAAGGGTTCATGGAGATGAAATGGATGATGTGAGAGAGACTCGACTCCAATAGAATGAAAAATAATGAAAAGTAGTTCATTCTTTTCGATGAAATATATGTATGGTAAGGAGAAGAGTTCTATTCTTCTTAACACAAGAAAGAACTCAAAACAATGCAACTTTTAATTTATGGGATCAATATGATATAAAACTACCAAGCAAATGTTTTTGAAAACCAAAATGCACATGAAAAACTAGCTCTTTTTCCAAACATATACCAAATCAAATTTCTTAATGAATCCAATATTTCCTTGTTTGGTTATGTATGTAAGGATATATGAAAACTTTTATTCTTCTTAACTTTCAAATGAAATGAAAGACATCTATGTTTGACACAAAGAAGTACGAGGGAAAAAATCAATAAAACAAAATGTACTAAAAGTGATGAGAACTAAAAGAAGACAAGTAGGAGATAACCTATTCAATCAAGAACTCAAATATGAAGCACAAAAAGAAGACAAGAATTCATGAAAATCCTCAAAACAAGAGTAGCAATAAATAGTGTTCAAGACTGGGTTGTGGAAAATAAGAGAGTCCTAATCATCCAAAAAGTTTAGATGTTTCAATGAAGAAAAAAAGGATCAATACCAAGCAACCTTTGCAAATCCTAGTTGATGAACATTCATAAACAACCAAGAAATCTAAAATCTTTGTCAGACAAATATTAGAGATCTCAAAGGTAGGATGAATCAAGGGATATTTTTAACCCAAGAGGAAAAAAACTAGGAGAAAATTTTCAAATTCAAGGGACAAACATAAATGAGTGATAACTGTCAAATTCTCAAGCAATCAAAGTCAAAGACATGTTGACATGTTTACAAGAAGAGTGTGCTTGTCATTGATGGTAAGAACAAAAGGCTGAGCAGAAGGTGAGAAATATTAAGAGGAAGCGTGATAGTGGTCGTTGGATCACCGATCCAAAGGACGATCAACTGAATACCCGACAATTGTTGGATCATTCTAAGTGGAAGGAAAGGATAAGATAGAATAAAAACACTGAATATAGATTGATCCATCAATCTAAGAACATTATCAATGAACAACATTTGGTTCACGTCAAAAGTTGCGAGGAGGTTACTATTCAGGGAATATCACTTCAGGAGAATTGACAACTTGAAATTCGAATTACCCGAAGGCCAAAATCCGAAATGAATAAGGACCATCAAATTTGGATAAAATGTGATGATCGTTAGATCACAGAGAACCACGTCAGCAGACCACATTGACAAGGACATGTGGTAGACCAAGTTGGTAGACCACGTCAACAAGGACACATGGTGCAATTAAACAATGACAAGTGTCAAGTTGAATTGGCATTTCTGGTACGTGCAAATCACAAATCCGAGTGACACGTGGTAGCTACTGGGCTCGTGACACATCATCAAGTGAAGTAAGTAAGTTACGTCACTCCGAGAGTTCTACTTCGATATTTTTACCACCAACACTTTCCCAAATTTGCGAAATTTCGAATGCCGAAGTCCCAAAGTGGAAACAAAATGTCTGATTTGAAGATCACTTCGGGAGAATTCTCGACCATCGATCTACTACAGTGGAAGGATAGTGTAAGTGGAAGTATTAACTGACAGCAAGTGGTCTCCACCACTTATGACTTACTCAGCAGGTGATCACTCCAGAGGAAAACGGAGTAGTGATTAGCCTATAGTCCCAAAGTCCCAAACGACGAAGACTCGAGGGTCAAAGAAGATCCAGGCCGTCAATTTCTAGAAGGACGCGTGGCATAAATATGTGTAGTTCGGGGAAAAAAACTCTGGGATATAGTGAAGGAATATAAGTTGAGATTTGAAATCCCGGAAGCCCGAAGAGTTGAAGGAGTTGAGGACTATCGATCTGTAGGAGAACACACATCAACAGATCATGAACTCTGAGTACAAAATACTCCAGAGGAAATAAGAGAGTGAAAGCATCGAAGCCCCGAAGTGAATATCGACCATTTATTAAGAAGGGTGCCAAGGGCCATTGATCTAGTCTTGGTAGAAAGTGTCGAAGTCCTGAAGCAGACTAGAGTCGTTGATTTGAGGAGGACACGTGACAGGTATCTGTGGATTCTGGCTAAAAGTGTTTTGGGAGAGCGTGAAGGTTGAGAATTGAAATATCTAAATCCCAGAGTAGTGAAGCAGATCTCGTCCGTTGATCGAGAAAAGGGACATGTGTCATTGGATTGTCAACTCCGAAATATCAACGTACGAAGGAAATCAGGGTTTGAGATTTGAAACTCCTAAAGTCCAGATCACGAAATAAATCACAACCATTGATTTAGGGAGGTTGGATCTGATCCACAGATCATGAAAGAAAAAATATGAACCATCCGTTCAGGAGCACTGTCAAGATCGTGAGATCGACGGTCCCTTTTCATTGCGGGGTCAGAACATGCTCAGGTATTAATTTTTCATGATCAGAATGAAATCAAAACCATGGTATTGCCAAAGGAATATGTGGAGCTCTGTAGTGAATTGCGGGGTGAAAAGATGATTTCCCTCAAACCACCTTTGGTCACACCCACAATCATGTGGTCACATGAGAGCATCACCCAAGGTCACATCAGCGGAATATTGAGGAAGGATTTAGCGCTTCTAGGCTCCACGTTAGAGGTTACACATTGAAAATTCAAAAATTATCTACGCATATAATCCAATGACGTTGATCAAACTGAATTTGATCGAAGGGTTGTTGTTTCACTTCATGGTTTCTTGATCAGTTACGATTCAGTTAAACTAACTGAATCATTGTTTTGTGGCATTGGAATCATGGCTCTTGAGAATTCTGAGATTCCTGACATGGGCATTAGAGATTCAGAGAGTAACGAATGATGAGGGAATGAATAAATAAAAATGTTTTGACAAAGGCAGGTTGTTGTTTCTCGGAAAAATAAGTTGAACTATATGTGATAAAAAAAAAAAAAAAAAACAAAGTCGAAAAGATGTAGAGATGAAGAACATAAGCTGGACAGAGAAAAAATGGTGAAAACAGAAGACTGTACGAGAACCTAAGAGCATGAGAAGAACAAAGGAAGAGAATATGGAAAGATACAACAATTGGATCCAATAATGAATAGACATAAGCAAAGAAGAATTGCAGAACATAGAAGAATTGGTAAGCTTTGATATGTCTATATTGTTGTACAGTATTATTCAAGCAAAGTTTTAGAAACAAGGGTGGTAGGGTGGTGCTAGGGATGACTGTTGTAATCAGAGTTTCAAGTGGGTGCTTCAACACAAGGATTTGTAGCTTTCATCTAGTTGCAGCCAAAAAAACCAGGGTGGTGCAAGGGAGAACCATTGTTCTCTGTTATACAAGTTGGTGCCTATTTGACTAGAAGTTGATGCTTCTATCCAGTTGGTGCTGGAACACTCACAAATTTGGTGTTTCCTTCTAGTGGTTTCTAGAGAAACCAGAGATTTGGTGCTCTCATCATGTTGCAACTTGTAAAACAGAGGTTGTAGCCTCATTTTGAGTTGGTTCTCAAAGATAGATGTTGTGCAGAACACAAAAGACTGCCTATCATTCTAAGAAGAAGAGGTTTCCTCCCTTTATGGGTTTCCTTAGGAATATCTATTTATGTATACTTCATGTGTGTGATTGATGTTGAATACTATATTTCTTACTTCCATGAATTATTTTGATCATCATTGAGTGTTATGTAATGAGATTAAAATGGGCATAATTGTTTAATCACAGTAACAACTGATTCACCCGCCCCCTCTCAGTTGTCTAACAATTGGTATCAGAGAGGGTTCCTTTTACCTAAGTGTATATCCTATAGCTTAAACATGACTATCCATGAAGGAACTTCAACCAATAAGGCCCCCCTATTCAATGGAACAAACTTTTCCTTTTGGAAAGTTAGGATGAGAACCTACATAATGGATTTAGGTGTAGATGTCTGGGATGTGGTAGATACTGGTTATGTAAAGCCAATTGTACTAGCTTCTAAGGATGAGAAGATAGAATTCAGCTTCAATGCTAAGACTATGAATGTTATTCTGAGTGGGCTTGCAGAAGCATAATTTGTAAAAGTTATGCACTTAGAATATGCCAAAGAAATGTGGGACAAACTCATTAGCAATTATGAAGGTAATGAGAAGGTAAATGATGCCAAGCTTCAAACCTACAGATTACAGTTTGAACAACTAAAGATGAAAGAGGATGAAATTATTGGGAAGTACTTTATGAGAGTTGAAGAACTAGTAAATGCAATGAAAGGACTTGGTGAAAAAATTGAGGAAGCCTCTTTAGTTCAAAAAATTTTGAGATCTCTGCCAGATAGGTTCAACCCAAAGGTCTCTTCTATAGAAGAACTTAATGATCTAAAAGTTCTTCCTATTGACCAACTCCTAGGAACTCTGACTGCTTATGAAATGAGGATAGGTAAAGATAAACAGACCTCTAGAGAAGCATCATTTAAAGTAGATAAGAATCAAGATTATGAGCCTGATGAAATTGAAGTGAAATTTGTGAGAAGACTAAAGAAAGGATCAGGAAAGTACCAAGGAAAGTTTCCCTTCAATTTTTTTAACTATGGAAATATAGGGCACTTTGCATCTAAGTTTCCACACAAGAAGAAGTACCATAATGCTGAAGGTGAAGAGAAGTACAAATCTAGGAGATTTGGTAAAAAGAAAAGTTTATGTGTAAACACTGATGACTCTTCAGGAGACACAGATAGTGATTCTGCATGTGAAGATAAGGTTAATGACTTTATGCTTATGGCCAAAGAGGATTATCATAACAAAATCATTGGAAGTGATATTAATAATGAATAATTTGTGGTTGACTTGGAAGGAGAACTGATCAGTGCCCTATAATAAATTGCTAGACTTAGATTTAAGAAGAAAAAGAAAAAACAATTGTTGATACAGTTCGATAAATACAGTAAAAAACCTGATGAAGACTTTGCCCTGCTAAAAGTGGAATTAGAAGAGGCAAAGAAAATAGAGGACATTCTAAAACAATAGTTGTCATAGAAGAAAGAAATATGTGAATCCTTGGAAGAAGAGGTAGTAAAAACCAGAAAAGAGATGGAGAATTTTAAAGTATTGCATCTCCAAAATCTTCCAAGCATTAAATCCTCAGCAGAACTAAATGACATTCTGAGCAAACAAAGATCTCATTTGTTGAAGACTGGTTTAGGCTATGTAAGTGGTTCAAGCAGCAAACAAATAGAAATCAAAGAACCAGTAAAGATGATCAAGTTCCAAGTCAGCAGACAATCAGACCATGTGAGTACTCTACCACCAAAAGACAATAAAGACAAGATGATCCCTGATAAAAAAAGAAAGATATCAGAAGATGGAGAAAAAAATGCTGAGAATAAGGCCATCCTTCAGGTACCAAAATTTCTTCCATGGTTACTATTTTTACTGCTCTAATTTTGGTCATAAGATTGCAAATTGACAAATTAAGTTTAGAGACATGCAACTGAGGAGATCAAGAAATAAACAATCTTTGCAACATAGAACTAAACAACCAATGAGTAGACAAAGTTGCACCAATTAGTTTAACCTATTCAACAATGAGCTCAAATGCTATAACTGTCATAACTTCGGCCACAAAGATGCAAACTTCCATCTGAAGAATAACAAAGCAGATCCAAGGATAAAAACCTTAGCTAGAAATGCCATCACATGGAAAAAGAAAGATAGTGAAAAATGTGGTCTAGTAATTTCAGCTCAAAAACAAAAATACCCCTTCTATATAGACAGTGGATGTTCCAATCACATGACTGGGGACAAGGATAAGTTTCTGTCTATAAGTAAAAGAAAAATAGGAAATGTGACCTTTGGAAATGATGAACTAGGTAAAATCAAGCGTAAAGGGATGGTGAGTTTGAGTAATGGTAAAGGAAAATCTCAGGGTGTTCTTATTGTAGATGGGATGAAACATAATTTTCTCAGTGTAAGTCAAATGTGTGACAGAGGATCTAAAGTGGTGTTCACTTCCAAAGATTGTAAGATAAATTTGTACACTCAGGACAAGTGGTGGCTAAAGGCATAAGGATAGATAATAATGTATATGTGATGAAAGAATATAGAGAAGAGTGTCATCTAAGAAAACATGATGAAAGCTGGTTATGGCATGGGAAACTTGGACATCTAAATTTTGACCACTTAATTAAGCTCAAAAATCTTGAGGCAGTAAAAGATCTTCCAAGAATATCAAAGCCACAAGATTTTGTGTGTAAACCCTACCAAGTAGGAAAGCTAACTAGGACACAATTTAAATCCAAGAGCTCTACTTCAACAAAGAAACCACTCCAATTAGTTCATATAGATTTATGTGGACCATCAAGACAAGAAGGAATAGGGAAGGAAAACTACTTCATGTTGATAATTGATGATTACTCCAGACTCACTTGGGTTGATTTTCTCAAAGAAAAAGTTGAAGCATTTGAGAAATTTAAAATATTTAAGGCTTTAACTGAGAATAAAACAGGAAACAGATTAAAGGCAGTAAGATCATACAAAGGAGGAGAATTTATGTCAAGTGATTTCAAGAAATTTTGTGATAAACATGGGATCAAGAGAGAATACACAATCCCAGGAACTCCACAACAAAATGGAGTAGTTGAGAGGAAAAACAGAATAGTTCAACAAATGGTCAGGTTAATGATGAATGAGAAGAACATTGGTCAAACCTATTGGGTAGAAGAAATACACACAATAGTCCATATTCTTAAGAAAACCAACCTTTGACCACACAGTGACAAGACACCTTATGAATTGTGGTATGGAAGACCTTCTTTAATCAAACACTTCAAAGTCTTTGGGAGTAAGTGCTACAAAAAGAATAATAATGAAAACCTTGGCAAATATGATGTTAGGGATGATGAAGGGATTTTCGTAGGATATGATACAATAGTAAAGGATGTAGATGCGTTAATAAAACATTGTATAAATTAGTTGATTGCATTGATTTAAAGTTTGGTGAAGGAGTCCCAGTAAGAGAAGTGAGAAATATTGAGTCTGATACAAAGGACACAGCTAAAGATGATGATGAACAGGTGCAAGAATTAGAAAAAGAAGGCTATGAGTCAGATGAAGATAAAAATACTCAGGAAGACTCAAATCAACAAACAACATCAAATCCTTCCTCTAGAATTACTCAAAAGAATCATCCTGCAAGTCAGATAATTGGTGAGAAAGACAAAGGTGTACAAACTAGGAGAAGGATAATCAAAGACATCGAGAAATCACATATAGCCTTCATATCCATGGTGGAACCCAAGAACTTTAATGAATCCAGTAAATATGTAAATTGGTTAAAATCAATGAAAGAGGAACTAGATCAGATTGAGAAGAACAATACTTGGGAGCTTGTTCGTAGACCTGCAGATAAGAATGTAATTGGCTCCAAATGGGTGTTTACCAATAAAATGAATGAACAAGGAAAAATTGTTAGGAATAATGCCAGATTGGTCTGTAAGGGGTTTTCACAAGTTGAAGGACATGATTTTGATGAAACCTTTGCACCAGTGGAAATATTGGAAGCCATCAGAATATTTCTTTCCTATGCATGTCATAATAAATTTAAAGTATATCAGATGGATGCTAAGTCAAAAATTATTAATGGAGATATAGAAGAAGATGTATATGTGGAGAAACCTGAACGATTTTCACTGACAGATAATCATGACTATGTATGTAAGTTGAAAAATGCATTATATGGACCAAAAAAGGCACCACAAGCCTGGTATTATAGACTGGACAAATTTCTACAAGAGAAAGGGTTCAAGAAAGGTACTCTTGACAGTAATCTATACATTAAGTCTGAAGTTGATGATTTATTAGTTGTTTTGGTTTATGTATATGACATTATTTTTGGCTGCACTAATGACCCTTCAGTTCAGTGGTTTTCTAATTCAATGAAAACTGAGTTTGAGATGTCTATGATAGGAGAACTGTCATATTTTCTTGGTTTATGAATCAATCAGATTTCTATAGGGATATTTATCTCTCAAGAAAGGTATTTGAAAGAGATGTTAAAGAGGTTTCAAATGGAATATTCTACACCTGTGACCACACCTATGGTGGTTGGTTGCAAGATTAGTAAAGATGATATTTCACCTGATGTTGATCAAAGAACATATCGATCAATGTTAGGAACTCTTTTGTACATCACAACATCCCATCCTGATATAATACAAGTTGTTGGAATGGTAGGTCATTATTAGTCTTCTCCTAAACAAATTCATTTAGCAACTGCCAAAAGGATATTCAAATATTTGAAGGGTACAATGACTTATGGTATTTGGTATCCTAGATGAGATAAAGAGCACCAGTGGAGGAACATTCTTCCTAGGTGATTCGTTAGTAGAATGGATTAGTAAGAAGCAGGGATCTATTTCATTATCAACTACAGAGGCAGAGTACATTGTTGTTGCTACCTGCTACACTCAGATCTTATGGATGATACACAATCTTGCAGATTTGAAGGTAACTTATACTGATCCCATTCCACTTCACTGTGATAACACCAGTGCCATTAGTGTCTCGAAGAATCATGTTCTCCATTAAAAAATGAAGCATATACCAATAAAGTATCATTTTCTCAAAGAGCAAGTTACAAACAGAGGTGTTCAGCTAAATTATATTCCTTCCACAGAACAAATTGCAGACATCTTTACTAAACCCCTAGCCACGACACCATTTGAATATCTCCGTCAGAATTTGGGTGTCATCCCTTCTCTCACCTAAGAGAGTCCATCTTGTCAGGGGGAGTGTGTATTGGTTGAATATCTGATACCTCCGAAAAAGTACTACAATAGCTTAGGGAGAGCATGTTTTCTTTGACATTGATGTCAAAGGAGGCAAAAAGGTGTGTTCTTGATGCTACAGTTGGAGGTCTAAGAAGAATAGTGCAGAATTTGATGGTTTCCATCAGTGCCAAAGGGGGATATTGTTGGCATGTTTACAGGAAGAGTGTTCTTATAATTTATGGCAAGAAAAAAAGGTGAGAAAGCTCAAGAGGAAGCGCGACAATGTCCATTGGATCACCGATCCAAAGGACCATCAACTGAATTCCCGACAACCTTTGGATCATTATAAGTGGAAGGACATGATAAGCTACAAGATAAAAACCAAAGATAGATCGAGCCATCGATCTAAGAACATGATTGAAGAAAAAAATTTGGTTCACATCAAAGGTTACGAGGAGTTTACTGTTTGGGGAATCTCACTTCGGGAGAATTGGCAACCTGAAAGTTGAATTACCTGAAGCCCGAAATATGAAATGAATAAGGACCATCAGATCTAGAGAAAATGCGATGACCATTAGATAAGGGAGAACCACATCAGTAGACCACATCTACAAGCACATGTGGTAGACCAAGTTGGCAGACCATGTCAGAAGATCACGTCAGCAAGGACACATGGCGTAATCAGACAATGACAAGTTGAATCAACATTTCAGGTAAGTGAAAATCACAAATCTGAGTGACATGTGGCATCTACTCGATTCATGACATGTCATCAAGTGATGTAAGTAAGTTACGTCATTCTGGGAGTTTTACTTTGGGAGTTTTACCACCAACACTTTCCCAAATTCCTGAAGTCTCGAATGCCGAAGTCCCAAAGTGGACAAAAAATGTCGGATCTGAAGATCACTTCAGGAGAATTCTCAACCGTCAATCTACTACAGTGGAAGGATAGTGTAAGTGGAAGTATTAACCAACAACAAGCGGTCTCCACCACTTATGACTTACTCAGTAGGTGATCACTCTGAAGGAAAATGGAGCAACGATTAGCCTAAAGTCCTGACATCCCTAACACCGAAGACCCGAGGGATGAAGAAGATCCAGGCCATGGATTTCCAGAAGGACGCATGGAAGACATTTGTGCAGTTCGGGGAAAAACACTTTGGGTGATAGTGAAGGAAGCGAAGTTGAGATTTGAAATCCCCGAAGCCCGAAGAGTCGAAGGAGTTGAGGACCATCGATCTGTAGGAGGACACACGTCAACAGATCGTGAACTACGGGTACAAAATACTCTGGAGGAAATAAGAGAGTGAAAGAATCAAAGCCCTGAAGTGAATCTCAATTGTTGATCAAGAAGGGTGCCAAGGGTCATCGATCTGGTCTTGGTAGAATGTTTCAAAATCCTGAAGCAAACTAGAGATGTTGATTTGACGAGGACACATGGAAGGAATCTATGGACTCCAGCTAAAAGTGTTTTGGGAGAGTGTGAAGGTTGAGAATTGAAATTGTCGAAGCCCAGAGTAGCGAATCAAATCTAGACTGTTGATCAAGAAAAGGGAAACACATCAGTTCATTGTCAACTCTGAAATATCGATGTACAGAGGAAATCATGGTTTGAGATTTGAAACTCTCGAAGCCTGGACCATGAAATAAATCACAATCATTGATTTAGGGAGGTTGGATCTGATCCACATATCGTGAAAGAACAAATCTAAAAAATTTGTCCAGGAGCACTGTCAAGATCGTGATATCGACGGTCCCATCGCATTGTGGGGTCAGAACATGCTCGGGTCTTAATTTTTTGTGACCGGGACGCAATCAAAACCACGATATCAGCAAAGGCATACATGGATCTCTGTAGTGAATTGTCGGGCAAAAAGCAGATTTCCCTCAAACCACCTTTAGTCGCGCCTCCAATCATGTGGTCACATCAGAGCATCACCCAAGGTAACATCAGTGAAAGATTGAGAAAGGAGCTAGCACTGCTAGGCTCCACATCGGAGGTCATGCATTGAAAAGTCAAAAAAAAAATGGTGTGTATAATCAAATGATGTTGATCAAACCGAATCTAATCGAAGGGTTGTTGTTTCACTTCGTGGTTTCTTGATCAATTATGATTTAGTTACACTAATTGAATCATTGTTCTGGGGCATTGGAATCATGGCTCTTGAGCATTCTGATATTCCTGACATGGGAATTGGAGATTCAGAGAGTAACGTATGATGAGGGAATGAATAAATAAATTTTTCGTGACAGAGGCAGGTTGTTGTTTCTCAAAAACATAAGTTGAACTATTTGTGATAACAAAAAAAAGAGCAAAAACAGAGTCGAAAAGATGCAGAGATGAAGAACATAAGCTGGATAGAGTAGAAATGGTGAAAACATAAGACTGTATGAGAACCTAATAGCATGATAAGAACATAGGAAGAGAATATGGAAAGAGACAACAAGTGGAGCCAAGAATGAATAGACAGAAGAAGAGAAGAATTGCAGAACAGAGAAGAAGTCGTAAGCTTTGATATGTCTATATTGTTGTAAAGTATTATTCAAGAAAAGTTTTAGAAACAAGGGTGGTAGGGTGTGTTGGATCATGTTTTCATTGATGCCAATGGTTTGATTGATTGATGTCAAAGGATTGATATCAAGTGATTTAGTGATTGATTGATAGGCTTGATTGATTGATGATTGATGAACAATGTATATGTATTATCCTTGATGAGAATGACATATGTCAAGTGGAAATCACTTGATGGAGATGGATCAATAAGTTATAATTTATATGATGCATAGATGAAGATGGATCAATAATTTATCATTGATATGATGCATAGATAAAGATGGATCAATGAGTTGTCATTGATACATGATGAAAATGGATTCATTTGCATATGATGCATAGTTTGTTTGATGTAAAGATGAATTATTATTTTCTTGTCATGATTGATAAGAAGTAAAAATGGATGAACTCCAAAGTGGTCCCCTTATGGTGAAATTCCTCATGGAAAGACGCTTTGTGGTTGAGTTGTGGTTGAGAGAACCCATACTTGTATGTGGAAGAATAAGATGAAGATCAATGATTTTTTTGGTGAAACTATCTTAGATGGATAGTTCTTGTCATGCCATTTCAGGTGGTATGTGGAATGTCACATAAATCCTCACAGTTTGAGAGTTATGGCCCTACGAAGTTGAAGGACCCCCATATGATGGCTTGAAGCCCCATAAGGTCAAAGAAGTCAAAGTGCTTGAAAAAGAAGAAATTATGATTTAAATGATAAACTATAGTGACAAAGTCAAGAAGGATTATTTAAATAATAAAGTGAAGTGACAAAATCAATAAGGAATATTTAAATGATAAAGTATTGGAGAACTTTCTATTTATGGAAAGTGGTTAACCCAAAAATAAGGAAAATAGTTTAAGTGGCCTAGAAATGGGTTAAGTGACCTAGCATATGAAAGTATAAATAATATAGCAATGGTCTCTTACATATCATCCTTTTTGTGGATCCATGGAGAGATTCTTCTGAGATTATCTTTTGGAGTATTGATGGAGAGCTTCTTGTGAGAGCATCCTTGGTGTGGATCTATTGAGCATGATTGAAGATATATTCTGAGAAAGAGAGCGTGAGGAAGATCTCATGGATGCATCAAAGTTTCGGCAATGTCGTATATCTTGATGGAAAAAGTATCGAAGCTTCAGAAACCCTAGATTCTGAGGTGTATGTGGGATGTAATGGGTCAAGGCGCATACATACATGGGTTGTATGCGGACAGGGCATGTACAGTGGATAAAATCATGAATATTTGTGTTTGAGTTGATGATTGGTTGTTGAATACTTAAGCAGGTTCCATATTTGCATTCTATGGGCTCAGATCTGTCACTGAGACACTGGTATGGTTACATTATTGTCTTGATCGATAGTATTGGTTGTTGTGTTATGAATGCTTAGGGAATTCTTCGTATGGCTGTTGTGATGTGATTTATGTTGGTTTACGAAGTGAGAAGTACTCTTGTGATTCAGTTGTGATATGATTGTTATGGTATACTAGTTTCTTATACATGATTAAGTTAGCATTCATATTGATTGGTTGTGGAGCATGAGTAAACTATTGGAGAGCTTGGATGTGTTGTGACTGGATGGTGGTCAGTTTGGATAGTAGAAGACATAAGAAATTTTTCTTGCAGGTTGCAGAGGATATGAGAATGTGATGAAAAGGATAAACCCTAATAGCTTAGAAGGGATATGCAGGTTGTTGTATATATTGGCCGCATACATACGCGGGTTGTAGTGAGCCAAGGCACGTACACATGTGGGGTGCACTAATGACAGGTCGTGTACTTGTTGCAGATTGATATCTGTTGAGGATTGTTTCCTCATCACAGTTAGTGTTGAGGGTGTAAGTTGAGTCTTTCATTATAGAGCTGGTGCTCTTGTAGATTTGTACTCTATTCAGTTGTTGCTAAAAAACCCCAAGGATTGTAGTCCGTCATAAAAATAAAATTGTACATACATCTTGTGTTCTTTGTATTTCTTATGGTGATGACTTATTGGTGATCTATGCTATTGATATATGCTTCTGATATATGTTCACATCTAAATGGTTATAAATGAAAACAATGAGTAATAAGTAAATGTTGAATGCCAACTAATGATTTTTGTGTAAGAGGGACGTTTTGGTAAAAAGAGCCCCACACTCATTGACCCCCCCCTCTAAGTGTGGTAGGTGTGTCCAACAGGGTGGTGCTAGGGAGGACTGGTGTCCTCATAGTTTCAAGTGGGTTCTTGAACACAAGGAGTTGTAGCTTTCATCTGGTTGCAGCCAAAAAAACCAGGGTGGTAGGGTGGTGCAAGGGAGAACCATTTTTCTATGTTATACAGGTTGGTGCCTATGTGACTGGAAGTTGATGCTTCCATCAATTTGGTGTTGGAACACTCATGGAGTTGGTGCTTCCTTCTAGTGGGTGCTAGAGAAACCAGAGAGTTGGTGCTCTCAACAAGTTGCAGCTTGTAAAACAAAG
>SNQJ01S0001774.1:272728-291935 GCA_010110895.2 Picea sitchensis | reverse complement strand
CAACCTTATTCGAAAAAGCATTTCGCACTTTCGCATCTTGGGTAATCTGTGATGAGTCCTCTCAACTCTCCATGTCACGAACTCTGAAATAGAGATTGGCTTCTCTAGCTCTGCTCTCCATCTCTCAATAATGTGACCACGAGATATGACCACTCGCCAATCAAACGAGCACTTCACTCCTTTGAATTTCTAGTCAATGAAATGTTAATCCCTCGCCACATGTCCCTCTTGGATCAACGGTCAAGATATTATCGTGATTTCACAACTTCATGGGCCTTAGTCATGCCCGATCAACAATCCATGATCTCGATGATTCGACGGTCCATATCTTTTCATGATCTCACATATCGTGAGTTCCCACACCATGCTCCATTGACTCCTCCAATGTGAAAGTCAGCGAAATTCAATTTTCTTGCCACGTGTCCTATGACTCCAACGGTTAGTATTGTTATCTCGATTTCTCATATTGCGAGTTCGAACATCTTTCCTTTGGATTTCTCGATATACGAAACTCTGAAACGAAACCTTTGTCGTGATTTGAATGTTTTCCTCCTTCCAATCTTACATTGTTGATCTTGCCATTATCGCTATGCTATTGATCATGCTGATCTTCACCATCTGATCATGTTGATCTTCACCATCAATGACAAACACACATACTTTTCCTCTATTTAAAAACATTCCAACAAGCCCCACACTCATTCACCCCCCCTCTAAGTGTGGTAGGTGTGTCCAATAGGGTGGTTCTAGGGAGGACTGGTGTCCTTAGAGTTTCAAGTGGGTGCTTGAACACAGGGAGTTGTAGCTTTCATCTGGTTCCAACCAGAAAAACCAGGGTGGTAGGGTGGTGCAAGGGAGAATGATTGTTCTATGTTATACAGGTTGGTGCATGTGTTACTGGAAGTTGATGCTTCCATCAATTTGGTGCTAGAACACTCAGGGAGTTGGTGCTTCCTTCTAGTGGGTGCTAGAGAAACCAGAGAGTTGGTGCTCTCAACAAGTTGAAGCTTGTAAAACAAAGGTTGTAGCCTCATTTTGAGTTGTTTCTCAAAGATAGATTATGTACAGAACATAAAAGACTGCCTATCATTCTAAGAAGAAGATTTTTTCTCCCTTTATGGGTTTCCTTAAGAATATTTGTTTCTGTATACTTCATGTGTGTGATTGATGTTGAATACTCTATTTCTTACTTCCCTGAATTATTGTGATCATCATTGAGCATTTTGTAATGATATTAAAATGGACATAATTGTTTAAGTATAGTAAAAACTGATTCATCCCCCCCCCCTCTCAGTTGTGTAACAAGACAATCTAGGAGTCTCTGAGAAAACATCCCCTCACAATCAAATTGAGAAAGAGCAGGTAGAAGGAGGCAAAAAAACCAAAACAAGGGGATTGGATCCCATTTTATCAAGGAGGCATAGCTCTAGTTAGGGGAATTTCTCCTTGTAGGAGGCTCTCGTGGAGTTCCATTCAGCTAATGGTTCCCTCTAGCAGGCCTCTGGGGATCGACAATTAAGGTAATGGTGTGGTGCTGGGAACTGTAGGGGAGTGCCACCCTTCTAAAAAGTTCAAAATATCACTTCTACAAGATCAAACTCAATAGAGACTCATTCAATGGCTTTGTGATCTCTTCAGTGAAGAAGAGGGAAGGGGAAATAGATCATAATCAAGCAACAAACAATATCTAAGGATAGAGAAAGGCTTTAGACGATCCAAGAAAAGACTAGTCAAAGTCCTTCCCCAGTGGAGTCACCAATTTCCGTTGTGGAATGTTTCTTCTACGGATAGATGGAACTTACCTTGGATTAATACACCCCTATACCAAGACAAAAACACTACAAGTGGACACTAACATCCATTTAAACTTATTTTAACCAATCAAAAAGAGAGAAGGAGAAAGGGCATGATGTACCTTGTTTCAATGTTTTCCCCATTGCTTCGAATCCATGAAATTTATCTTAAAACCCCTTGGCACAACTTGATACCTACAATGGGAAGAAAAGAGAAATGAGTCTCTCCTACTCTAATTGATTAGGTAAAACAAATTCATCTATGAATATTAAAGAAACATTAGACAAGCATATGCAAGAATACACAAGATTGAAGGAAATAGGCCAAGTATATTTAATGAATACCAAAAATATAATACTTAAAAACCATGATTGATGTTGTAGAAACCTCTCCAAGCTCTCTTCATCTAGTCCTTGCATGAATATACCAAGATCAAAATGATGATACTCTCACTAATTATCTCCTCCACCTTTGGAAATCCCTCAATATATAGGCTTGAGAGGCACAACCACCATGAGAAAATGAAGGATATGGTTGAGTATAGGGATCCTTGAGGTTTGGATTATATCCTAACATGAATACATAACATGAGGGTCGAAAATAACCAACCCCAGTTTCAGATAGCTAGCTCATAGAATTAGCTGCAGGATCCCCCTTTTGCCTCTGACAAGAATGACACTCCCCCGGAATGAGAGATAGGGTGCCATACTAATAGTGGTTCTCCTCTAACATGGAAAAGGAGGCACCATGGCTCTCCCATAACATGTCCAGGGGGCTCCACTCTTCATAAATTCCCAAAAAAGGTTAAGTTTTCCAGGAAAAAGGTGTGTTTTGACCTTGAAATGATGGGTTTCTTCCTCCAATATGACTTAGGGGTCATGAAAAACTGTTTTCATGGTGTCAAGGGGTGGAAAAACATAAAAACGTGAATGTGAAACTTGGGAAAGTGAATACGACACTTGTGACATTTCATGTGACACTTACCAAGGTGAATAAGTCACTTTGTGACACTTGCAACACTTAGGGTGTGAAACGAAAATGTGACATTTTGGTAAGTAACAATATTCCTATCCACCTAGAGCATACCCATACTTTTTTCTAGGATACGGTTGAGTCACACTCCTACTCTAGTACAACTCTCTTGTATACTTAGAAAATTTGTTAACAAGTTATTCACTTAAGCATACATCTGTGAAATAAGGAGAACACTTGTGAAACAAACAAGAGACAAAAAAATATAGTGCAGGTGAAACAAAACATTCCTAACAATCAGATAAGTCTTATTATTGTGAAACAATTACAATATGAGCACTATCAACTCAGTTTACAACTTGGGAAGAGTCACATGACTCACCTCACCTCGCCAAGACACTCATACAAATATTTGTCACACCAAGACTTGTCCATTGCAATGAATTTCACAATTTTTACAGAGCAACCCAAACATGCATCCACCACAAGCTCATTGTCTCTTCTCTATCACAAGACTTCACATAGACCTATGTTTCTATCTCATACTTTCCTCACCCAAAACTACGACAAGACTTCCCCAAACTAAACCCAAAAAAAGGTTTCCCCAACTCTACCCGCAAAATCACCTTGAGGTAGCAGAAGTCCTCACATGTGGTGCAACTTGTATCCTTGAGGGGCTTGCCTCTCTTCATCCAAGTATGCCTCATAATCATAGAGATAATATTTCTCTCCATGTAGTTAAAATTTGCCTTCCTTGGTTGTGTACCATTGTTCTCTTATATGTAATCCAAAGTTCACCATCTTAAATGATCACATCCTTTGGTTGTGTCATTCCCATTTACAAATTGTCACTCCCAAACAAATTGTTTCACCCCTTCGTAGACTTGGTGCACCCAAAAAAACATGTTTTCCCATCAACTGACTCATCCCTTGGGATTGGCACGCCCCAACCTATATGCACTCCTCATGTCGGCACATCCCAAACTCTTTGGTACACCAATTATCTTGTGCTTTTCCTCGTGGTTGGAAATCCCCCTGGCGTGTTCATTCTCCCAATGTTCCCACTTACCCAACCAATGCAACACTTGGGTGACAGAGAAACCTCAATTTTCATCTTCTTGAGGACCTTACATCCTCCCCCACCTCAATTTGTTTCCATCCTTGACAACATCCACAAAATCCATGATCTCCAAGTCTCCATCGGAACTCATGCCCCTATCACAACTAAAACTTCTAGAAACCCCAAGTTTTGTGCCAATTGGAAACTCCAAATTATGTCAAAGTGGAAACCCCAAGTTTCCATGTGAAGTGGAAACCAACTCGCACTGCAATCATTTACAACCTATACAAACATCTACACTACCCTCTGCCCAAAATTTTGTGCGATGAATTTTACTACTATGATGGAAGATGTCTCTTCCCCAACTCTATCTACAATGCCCAAGATACCATTGTCCCATTGAAACAATCACTCTCCATTATTTTGTTGTTTCCTCAGCCGATGTCTTAACCTCATGAAAAATTTCTAAGTGTTGAAATCCTTTGAACTTTCTCTGCATCCATACTTCAACCAACTCGACCATGTCTCTGCATAATGATAGCCTCAAGTCTTGTACCATTTTGGTTGTTATTCCAATCATCTCATCCAGTTCTTGAAAAGTGCATCTTCATGCCTAAAATTAGCCTTTTTAGTCTCTGTCTCTATGACTCCATCCGAATCAAAATACTAATGGATGTGTCCACCCTTGCCTCACTAATTCTTCCATCATCCAATCTTCGTTAAGGAGATCCTCCACAATGTCTAAGTGTTGCACTTTGAACCTATTAGAATTTCCATACTTCGACCTCTTAGTCATGTTCTTGTGCACTATACTTCCAAGTGTTGAATTATGATATTTAATCCTTGCGAATGCACAATATTCCCAAATCTTAGTCACTTCCTTCCACAATTTAGTCCATCCACACAACAATATCAGACCAAGGAAAGGTCAACCCTCACCTTGCTACACTATCAAGTCACCCCTAAACAAATCCATCTGCGGCAACTTGACTCAACTATCCACTTCTTCACACAATTAACCAATCTTATACACACAATATACGTCACATCCAAGTCTGCAAAGACTCAAGGGAAATCCACACATCTAACCAACTCTTCCCTTGTGACTTAGTGCAATCAAGTCCTCAATTCTGGATTTCTTAGTTGAATTCTACTCATATTCATATGCATATTTGGACATGAAATGTCCCATCTGTTCCAATAAAAATATGTCCAGACTATCTTTGCCACACTACTTCATCACTCAACCATGTTGCTATGTCTACCTCCATATGCCTTGGAATGTTTAGTCTTCACCCTCAACCATTATTCCCAAAGTAAGAGAACCTCATGTTCCCAAGTAATATCTTCATGTCGCAATCTTCCTATCCACACGATCCTCAAAGATAAGGTGAGTCTTCAAGTCACCTCCTTTCATTGAGTCGACTCTCTAGAACTCAACGTCTGCGTTGAGTGTGGCCAACACATCCACACTCCTCAAGCATCCCAACAATCTATCCAAAGTACTCCAAGTAGAATGAGTCATCTGAAAGAACTTCCATGCCTTAGGGACATTCAAACCAATACTTCTGCGAGCCTCAATCAACAATTGTGCCACATCTCTAAGTCATCACAAAATCATCTGCAAATCACCAAGGTACGCTCTTCCTCATCCATTTTCCCAAACCAAAGGTGAGAAAACACCAACCAAGTCACTTGGTCCACTTTCTTCACATTTAGACTGACCTCCAACAATTCTTGGTCGAATTCTATGTTGGCTCCATCTATATCCTAAAATGGAACTGCTTTGCACCTCCTGCAAGCATCCAAACTCTAACAATTTCATCAGGACTATCAAGTCCTCGCATGACTCAAAAAATATGGCTAAGGCACTCTTGACGATTGAATATGTTAGGACCGAAATGACAACCTCATGAGGATGTAGATCCTGCTGAGTTTTTATAGAGGTGGTACTCCTCTTTAGATTTTCTTAAGACTTTTAAATATTCAAATGTGGGACTTGACAGAAGTTTGTTGTAGTAATTCAAAGTAACAAAAATATCACAATAAAATAAAATGATTTTTTTTTTGTTTTCTTTTAAATAAAATTTCCTAAGAAAGGACCAAGAATCACACAAATCACATATTTAAAGAAAATAAGCAAAATTTCCTCACATCCATCATAGTTTAAGATAAAGACTTCTTATCACATAAAAAAAAAAGATGATCCACATGCACAAGAGAACTTTAACATAGTGGATACATGGGCAACGCAAATAAATATAATAATAGATCAACCTCAAATACTTTATATTCTAAAAACATGGTCACAAAGCACAGTCGAGATTGTTCCCAAAGTAGTTCTCTTGAATTTTCCAAAAATATATAGTTTGTTACATATTCCTGAAAATGTAAATGTGTTTTTCTTAAATACTGGGATTGGGGCTCCCGTGGACTATAAATAAAATAAATACAAGAAACAAGATTTTAGAAAGAATACGGTGGGAGGTAGAAGGATCAACATGACCTGGTAAGAATAAAAAAGAAGTTATCAGTCTTCGGTTAAACCTTTCTAGTGAAAGAGGTGGAATAACTGGATGAAGGACTTGGTAAAGAAAACAAGGATGTGATCAACGTAAACTTACTATGATAGATTCTCTGTCTGTTCATTTTCTCATTGATGTCATTTTATCATTTTCATCGATGATTAATGGAACTGTCTCAACTGCTTATTTCCCTCCATTTGTTAGTTTATCGATAGACTTCTTGAACCATTCTTCGATGTAATTTTTCATAGGTGCCACCTTGATTTCATGCCAAATTTTAATATTGAACAACTCACCCTCCAACTCAGAGATCAAAAGAAATTCCATGTAATACTTCTTCAACATCCCAATTTTTTACAGAGTAATCCACTAGCTAGTTATTTATGGCGTTCTCATCATATTCAATTATGCCATATAATTTTTCAATTGAAAAACCTCTAAAAATATAAACTTTCTCATTGAACTATTGTTTTGTTAGGAACAACGAGTTGGGGATCAACTTGGGATCTTGGACTTCATTAGTTCTTCTAGCTAGGTCCACCCACGTGATCCTTTTGAATACTTCTTCTCTCCTTGTTATGGCTTGGATGCATGCCTGAACAATGTTGTTGAAGTTTTTTGTTTTCTCTTTCCAGCAGGAATTCAGCTGCTTGATCTGACTTGTAGAGAGAAGGTCCTCCTCTCTTCTCTTTATATCTGACATGTTGGAAACTTTAATACCAAATGGTACAGTGATATCAAGGTAGAAACCTTCTTCATTTTTTAGGTTAGCCTATAGATATTCAAGAAATGCATGCACCCTCGAGCCAAAAGAAACAATTATCTTTGAAATTTCCCAAGATTTTGTAATTAGTGCCATTCTTTTCTTAATATTCTTCTCCACATAGCTCCTGGTTGATTTGAGTGAGCTTAAGGATCCTTTTATTTTTTTTGTGGGCGTGGTGGGTCTGAGAATTTCCAAAGGGTTGGAAAGAAATGGAAGAGGCATCAAAGTCTCTCCTAGTTCCTTAATCCTTTCCTTTAACTTTGTATTTTCTACCTTGAGATTGCCAATGAAATCGTCCAATGCATCACCAGTGGCTCTATGGATTCTGGAAACTTGGGAAGGTCGCACATTCCTTAGGTCAACCTATAAACGATATTTCCCATTTTTATTCTTCGCATCACTCTTCTCAATAATTAATTTTTTATATTCATTTTCAAAGACAACACTATGAAATACAAATGATTCTTCTTCATCAAATATCTCATTCTCAACAATTTCCAATGATTGGTTCTGGTGGGTTGTGCCTCCTGGCTGGTCAATGTTAGGAAAAATCTTCTCAATGTCATCTTTGAGCTCCATATCTTTGAAGGAGAAGATATTGATGTCACTTTCGACGCGATTATCTTCTTTCTCTTGTACAATATTATTCCTCTTCTTCCTCCAAGGAAGTTTATGGGAGATTTCAATTTTTCTTGGAGGGGGGGTTCTTGTCTCCTCCTTTGCCTGAACTACTGTTAGTAACTTTTTTATATAGTTGGGCCACTGGAACACCACTCCGAGGAGCTGAAGTCTTGGGAGTAACAGTTGGGTACTGGGCACTCTTCTTGCTGTGACATTTTCCTCTCTATTTATACAATTCATTGGTATTGAGTATCATCTCTAAGTCACCAACAATGTGGGTAGGATTTCCCAGGATATTATCTTCTTCTTCTCCTAGAACAGTATGCATAAATGAATTGCTAAAACCCACTGTGAGCATATGTTTCACAAAGATTACATTAGGGTCAAACCCTCTAATATTTTCAACGTACTTGAGATTCAAGTTGTGGAAGTGGTTTGCAAATTCATCAATTTTGTTCATATTTCTAAATACAAAATCCCCAACTTTCCAGGACAAAGGTATGAATTTATTTTTTCGTTTTTCATGAAAAAAGTGAAACCAAAAGTTATATTTCCTTGCGAATTCTATGACAAACATTTTTTCAGATATATGGCATGGAAGAAAGGAATAATTTTCCTTAGAACTGAAAATCCTGATAACATTGTAATTTTCCATTTGCTCCAAAGTCCCCTTTTTGTGCAAGAATTTACTGGCCTGAGCGAACATTCTTGGGGTGTATTTTCCAAAAACAATTCCTTTAAGGAATGAAAAAAAGTCATTTAAAACTTCATAAAAATGTAGGGAAGATTTGTTTCTCCATAACGCTTGGTACCAAAAGGTCACGGGGTCAAATTCACAATTCACCTTATTGCATATAGACAATCTAGGGAAATGATAGCAATGCACTATCGTGAAAACCAAACAAGAAGACATAAATAATTTCTTATACTTTTTATACTAAGACAATTCAGAAGAGATTTCAATGGAAATCAAATTCCCCCAATTGAAAATGGCCTGCTCCTTGAAATTAAAATATAATGTGTAAAGAATCATACGGTAAATGCTAGGAATATTTTCTTGGCCCGTAACTCTCGTACATAACTAGGCAATTTCCCAAAATGGGTTTTTGAACAAGTTGACCTGCAATATGGTAATATATTCAGGGATGGTCATCAAATTCTCCAAGAATTCAGGTAAGAGATCCAGGCTGTTGTCATGTTTTTTTGAGAAGTATCTACAATCTTCACCTTTGAATCTGAGTGTCGGATATGGGAGTCTCAACATTTTACGGAATACTTGGGGCGAAAGGGAGATGGGAGAATGGTATTGGAGTTGAATCATATGCGAGATTGATATATACTTCTCGATGCACCAAGAAACCAACTCCTTGGAGTAAAAAACCTAAGGAACATAGCCTGCATGAGCAATTTCAGATGTCCAAATTACTTCCTTCTGAGCATAAGGCGGTGAATAATAAGAGTACGCTCTAGACCACTAAAAATTATGGTCCTCTTATCCAAAAATGTTCAAAGTGTCTCTATATAAATGTTGTCTATATGCTGCTACCATAAGTTGACGAGAGTGTTCTTTTGATCCAAACAATATTTGAAATAAAAGTTTGAGAGATATAATATAATCTTCCACAAATCATGATTTAATGTGGTTTAATAAGAAATATCCTTGATCCCTTCGCCTATTAATGACAATATTTATGGGAACTGCATGATGAGTTATTAACATTAAACCATACTAAATGTGTATTGGAAAAAGTGTGAAGGTGGTGGGAACGGACGAGAGCAAATAGGATTTGAGATTTTCGTGAACCCACCAACCTGAGAACCTGCCAACCTGTGACTGTAGAAGGTCAGAAATTTGCTAAGTGTTTTGATGTGGTCGAATAGACTCAACATAGGAGGGATGACATAATTGGGAGCTCTAGGATTTCGATGTTTAAAATGTATATCACAGATCTTTTGGATGAAAAATGTATATCATGGAACATATGATATGAAATATTGACCTCGCCAACTCAAGAACCTGCGATCCTGCAAAAAATGGCTAAGTATAGGATAATGTAGAGACCGGTCAGACTCAACATGTGGGAGAGTGGATTCGAGATGAGGGTCCTTAGGTCTGCCAACCTGGGAACCCATGAACCCGCCATTTTGAAAAAATGACTAAGTATAAAAAACTAGAAAGGGAGACTAGAAGGTAAAAAAGAAAAGGGGAATTTGGATAAGTATAGAAGGGGGAAAAGAAATGGACAAAAGAAATTGGAAAAATACAAAAGGGGAGGGAACTTTTGGAAGCAAGAATTGATATCAACAATAGGCTCCAACTATGGGATGAAAACCCCCTGTGTGTTGTCAAGAATCCATAATCTCTCATGACTAGGTGCTTCCTCCCATTGGGCTATGGAGTCAGAATAAGAATATACAAACTAAAAAATAAAATTATGTACAATGGGAATGAGAAAGTCTTAGGAGAAGAAACCTTTCAAATGCTTCCCATTGACAGACACCATTAATTTTTTACCCTTCATGTCTTGGAGAATATAGGAGTTAAAACCCAATATATTCTCGACGATGTATTGTCTGATCGAGAGTGCTTAAAACTTTGTATGCATGGACGACTTCTCCTTGGCCTTGTTCCAAAGTAGCACCAACTCTCCCTTATGGAAATTATTTGTAATTATTTCTCTGATCAAAATGTATTTTAGTGCCCTCCTTCCTCTGAGAAGTTCGATTCAAGGATTTTCTTCGTTCTTCTTCCAATTTTAGGAACTGATTGATTCTCCTATGGATGGATGAATTGTCTTTTGTATCTTCGGTATTAACCAAAAAGATCAATGCATTGAGCTCGAGGATAATCAACATTGGCGTTTCTTTCCCATAAAAAAATAGATATGGAGACATCCTGGTTCTATCCTTTGGAGTCATTATGCTTACCTATAATGCATATGTCACCTTCAGATGCAAATTCCTTTGGTTCTTTTCAATGGTTTTCTTTAGTATCTGCACAAGTGTTTTGTTTTTGGATTCTGTGAGGCCATTACCTTATGGATAATAATTCGATGATTGACCCATGATGATTCCATATTCTCCACAAAACTCTGTAAACTTCAACCCAATGAAAATTGAACCATTGACTATGATAAATTTATCAGGAAAACCAAATCTCGACAGGATATTGTCTTTGAGGAATTTAATTAGCTCTTTAGAATCATCCTTTTTTAATGCCATCACTTCCAGCCACTTCGTGAAATAATCTGTAGTTGTTAGGATGTACATATTCCATTTTCTAGACTTTGGATTAATTGGCATGACAACATCGAGTCCCCAATGGGAGAATGGTTGTTCCACAATTACGGGTTGTAAGGGCATCAAAGATCTCTTTATTTTTCCTGAAAACAGCTAGCAGAACACAAATTTCCTTATCATGGAATACGAGTTTTTGAACATTGATGGCCAGTAGAATCCAACCATTCTTATCTTGTGGGAGGTGGTAGTAGAGGCAACGTGTCCACCGCATATTCCTTCATGTAATTCTCTCATCAGTTCTTGGTCTTAATTTTCATCAACGCATCTCAGTAGTATGCCGTAATAATTTCTCCTGAACAATATGTCAGAAATCAACACATATTGGTTCACCTTCATATTTAATGTTCTTCGCTCCTTGGATTTCATGGTGACAGGAAACTTCCTGGACCTTAAGTAAAATACAATATCTTTGTACCATTCTGAATCAACTAATGGTTCTCTGATTGAGATTGAAATCATTCCATCGATCGAATCTCCATTCACGATGAGTTTGCATAAACCTTGTCCTTTGATTTATTTTAAAGGTTTAATATCAATATCATATTCTTGTATCTTTTCCAACCAATTATCCCATTTTCCTTCTCTCAATTGTTGATTCAGGAGCATCTTCATTGGTGATGAGGGAACATAAGCAATAACATGGGAGTTCAATATGTAAGTCTGAAAGCATGCTACTTCTTTTACAAGAGACAAGGCCTTCTTCTCTAGTTCTAAATACCTCAACTCATAGTCATGTAGGATTTTTCTCATAAAACTTATTGGGATTTCTTCTCCTTTGTTATTTTTCTCAGTGAGAATGGATGCAAAAATTGTCTCTGTAGAAAATGAATAGATGATGAAATCTCTTTGAAAGTTCAGATTAATTAGGACAGGAGTAGTGGTGATTGATCCTTTGATATTATTGAACTCGTCCTAAGTATCCGTTTTCCATTCGAACCTCTTCTCCTTTTTCAACAACAAATTGATCGGATTTACAATGCTTGCATAGTAAGGAACAAATCTTCTCACAAAATTGATTTTTACGAAAAATGATTGGAATCCCTTATTGGATGTCGAGGGTTTGAGATCATTTATTGATTTAACTCTTTCAATATCTATTTAAATCCCTTCCTTGCATACAATATGGCCCAACATTTTACCTTGAGTCATCGCCAACAAACATTTCTTTTGATTTAGAGATACACTGTATAATCTACATGTTTTAAAAACCTTTCTTAAATGATAGATATGCTCATACATTTTCTTTGAATGCACCATCAAGTCATCTTGATAGTCTTCCATAAAATTTCCTATCAACCCATTGAATGCATGATCCATGGCCCTCTAGAATGTGGCTCCAACATTCTTCAAACCAAAGGGCATTCTAGCATATGCATATGTCTCCAAAGGTGTGATAAATGGTGTCTTTGCCCTATCCTCCTTGGCCACCAAGACCTAGTTATATCTAGAAAAAACATCCAACATGGACATGCAGGCCGATCCAGTAATGTTTTGTATAATAAACTCCATATTAGGTAAAGGGAAATTATCCTTTATGCTTTCTTTGTTAAGGTCTCTGAAGTCAACACACATCCATATTTCTCTGGTCTTTTTTCTTACAATCACTGGATTTGAAATCCAATATGAGTGTCTAATGGGATATATTATTCCTTCTTTATTCAATTTATCCAATTCAATCTTTACCAAAGGTTTCAACCTAGGATTCATCATGCTTACTTTTTTCTTCACTAGCTTTGCTTCTCCCCTCAAAGGGATGATATGCTGAAATATAGTTTTATCGTAAGCTTTCAAATCATAATATGTCCAAGAGAACACATCGATATATTATTTGAATAAGGAAACATATTGATCAACCTCTTCAGTGGTGCAATCAACTCCCAAGTTGACATATTTCAGGGAACTGTCAATTCCAATATTGAATTTTCTCGTTTCTTGCACTTTTCGAATTGAAACTTCTTCAAGGAGATTCTTAGCGTGATCGTGCTTTTTATAAAGATATTCATCTTGTATAAAATATTTGGGGGCAACAGACAAGTGATTGTCTTCATCATCCTCATCATTTAACAAAAAAAAATCCAGTTGTTCATCATTCTCAAATACTTGCAAGTATTCAATGTCATCAGGTACGGACGATCAAAAATCTCTTTCTACTTGGAAAGACGTTTTGATTTGGACATCGTCTAGGTGTGACAATGAGGCCACCAAGGCTAGTGAATATTCCTTGTGATTCTTGTCTGTTTGAATGAAACAAATGTTGAATGAACTAAAAGATTGCATCAATTCGTTATCTCTTTTGAAATATAACTTAAGTATTTCCTTTTTGATTTTATACCTCTGGATAACCTGATTGATGATAAAGTATGAGTCTCCAGATACAATTGGATGTTCTATTTTCAATTCCTACGCTAGGCTCATCCCCTGAATCAAATATTCATATTTTGTCTCATTATTTGTGCATGCAAACTCTTGTCTTACAGCATGTGGATGCATAATATTACTTGGACTCCATTCCCAGACTTTGAATAGGCCCCATAAAATGACATCCTCCAGTAGCCTTTAAACAAGAAATATTGATTCTCGACGTCTTGAATTTTCTCTAGGCTTTCATTATGCTCCATGTCTAGGATAACATAGTTTCCAATCCCGAAATCTATATAATCCTCCATCAATTCATTGTCCTTATTTTTGAAAGAGAAGGGTTTTCTAGGTTCACGGGGTACTTTAATCATCACACCCTCTTTTCCTGGTAGCATCATACAACATCCATCGTTCATTATGTATCCACTGATCATGGATGTCCAATCTCTTCCCAACACAACTCCATATGATGGAGGAAGGTCTACCACAATAATATTGAAAAATGTAATGATATGGGGGGTTGCTGTAATCCAAGCATAAAAGTCCTTGATTTATCCATAAGCCAACACTTTTCTAGAATCAATTGCAGATATGATTTCACCAGTTTCATAATACTTGGTGCAACTCATTTCCAATGCCTCCATGAAAGAAAGTGACATTATGGTATATTTCACGCTAGTTTCAACTAAACAGTTATGTAGTGCAACATCATGATTTTCAATTGAAATGTAGAAGGGCGTAATTTTACCTATCATCTTGGTAGTTGACGAGCTTTGGCTTTGTTTTGGATTGGTAACGATAGCTTCAACTCTTTCACATGGATCATCCAACAACTTCAAAATGTTCTGTCTTTTCTAGGGAATCTTCACCACTTCTGTCATTTGAGTGGAGTTTGATTCCAGTTGTTTCCTTTTAGTTTCATTTCCATACGTTACTTTCTCATTGGACACTTTTTCAATAGTTTTTTCTTTTTCCTTTTCTTCCTGTTTTTCCTTGTCATAGTCACCTTTATTTTTTGGTCTATTTACAAATCCTCTTGTCTGGGCGATGTTTTATTGCGAGTTGGGATCATCGTTTCCCTCTCCAAATATATACATGGACATCTCGCATCCATCCATCTTAACATTTTTAGAGCTTTCATCAGATGAGTAATAATTTTCTTGCTCAATTAATTTCTCGTCATAGACATCATCCAGAACAACCTCATTTGGAGTAGGTTTTCTGGGAACCCTTGGTCTCTGCGTGTTATTTGTGTTCTCAAACCTTACTATTTTTTGTGGGGGAGGGTTCCTCCTTTTCTATGGGATTGGCATTCTTGGATATGGCATGTAATTATCTCCCCTTCTCATTTTGTTTATTTCATTCTACATTTGTTTGATGGTTCTATTCATCTGTGCAATTTCGATTCTTTTCTTAGTTTCCTGTGCCACCACATGGCCAACCTTTACGTCAGGTATAGTTCCCTTGCAAAATCCTCCTCCCACGGTTTGATTCTGATTCGCTCGAGGCTTGTATTCTTCATTCTTTCTTGAACTAGAATCTCCTTGATTATCAATATTTAATCCTCCCATATGCCATTATACTCTTCCCGGTATAATATCAAGTCAAGACCCATTTCAATCATGATTTTTTTCCATCTCATTGGCTTTAGTCATTTCCTCCTCCAAAGTATCCATTTGGGATGTTCTGATAGCATATTTTACATTCGAGGGCATTGCATTCTTATAACAACTGAGAATGACAAGGTCATTCAATATTTTGTGGAATCTTACGCAAGGTTTTATTGAACCTAAGATTAAAATTTTGTATCCTTTCATTCTTCCTCAACCCAATCTGGGTGAAATCGGTGAGAAGGGTATGTTAAGAAATTGGTGGGGAAAACATAGTAAAAAACATAGCTTCGAGGTCATTAAATGAGTGAATGGATATACTGGGAAAAGTCATATACCATTCATACACTCTTCCTGATAAGGTTTGCAGAAATAACCTTACCATGACATCGTCATACTCAACATGGTGAAAATAAAAAACATTAAGAAATAAGTGCAGATGCCTCTTTGCATCTATTGCTCCATCTCCAGATAATTCTTTTAGGGTTCCCTTAGGGAGAACATGGAGATCATGTTGCTCATCTATAAGATTTAGAAAGGAATTTGTTATTCTCTTATTTTCAAATACTGGGTTTCCTTATTTTCTTGCAGCATCTCCTCCACCTCCTTGTCTCTCCTCATGATGTTCATCTTGGGGTTTTTCATTTCTTTCTGCCACTTCTGGAGAAATTCCAGGGATATGTTTTTCACTTCTAAGAACAAAGAGTTGCTTGATTTTTCTTCGGGTAATGGGTCCCTTGTATTTGTCCAGCTTCAATCCCGACCTTGTTACTGTGCTACTCTAGCTAGCCTTTGAATTCTCTGGGCTTGTCATTCCTCTCTCCAATTTCTTCGGAGGATTTCTCTTTCTTCTTCATGGACCAAGGTTTTCTAAGACCTTTCTAAATATTCATGGGTCTCATTCGTTGATATTACAAATTTGTATCACTGATGTAAAATGATTCATTGGTTGTTCAATACAATTTCCAGGTGGGGTTGATCAACTTGATGTAATCTCATATATTCTTTCAAAAAATCTAGATCAGGTTCCAAATTTTAGTTCATTCCCTAGTATGGTCACCAAAAATGTTGACGCTTGAATCTATTAGGACTGAAATGAAAACCTCATGAGGATTTAGATCCCCCTTTGTTTTTATAGAGGTGGTACTCCTCTTTATATTTTCTTAAGACTTTTAAATATTCAAATGTGGGACTGGACAGAAGTCCATTGTAGTAATTCAAAGAAATAGAAATATCACGATAAAATAAAAGGTTTTTTTTTTTTTTTTTTTTTAAAGAAATGTTCCTGAGAAAGGACCAGGAATCACACACATCACATATTTAAAGAAAATAAGAAAACATTCCTCACATCCATCATAGTTTAAGATAAATATTTATGATCACATAAAAACAAAAGAAGATGATCTGCATGCACAAGAGAACTTTAACATAGTGGATACATGGGACACTCAAATAAATATAATGATAGATCAACCTCAAATACCTTATATTCTAAAAAAAGGGTTACAAAGAACAGTCAAGATTGTTCCCAAAGTAGTTCTCTTTAAATTTCCAAAAATATATAGTCTGTTACATATTCCTAAAAATGTAAATGTGTTTGTCTTAAAGACTTCGATTGGGGCTCCTACGGACCATAAAACAAATAAATAAAAGAAATAATATTTTAGAAAGAATACGGTGGGAAGTAGAAGGATCAACAAGACCTGGTAAGAAGAAACAAAGTAGTTATCAGTATTCGGTTAAACCTTTCTAGTGAACGAGGTGGAATAACTGGATGAAGGACTTGATAAAGAAAAGAAGGATGTGATCAATGTAAAATTACTATGATGGTCGCTCTCTCCATTCATTTGCTTGCTGATGTACTTTTATCGTTTTCATCGACAGTTATTGGAACCGCCTTAACTCCTTCTTGCCCTTCATTTGTTAGTTTATCGATATCCTTCTTGAGCCATTCTTCAATGTAAATTTTCATAGGTCCCATGTTGATTTCATGCCATATTTTAATATTGAACAACTAACCCTCCAAGTCACAAAGATCAAAATAAATTCCATGTAATACTTCTTCAACATCCTAATTTTTTACGGAGTAATCCATTAGCCAGTTATCTATGGTGATCTCATCATATTCAATTATGCCATAGCAATTTTCAATTGAAAATCCTCTAAAAATATCGACTTGCTCATGGAATTGTTGTTTTGTTAAGAACAACGAGCTGAGGATCAACTTGGGATATTGGAATTCGTTAGTGCTTCTGGATAGGTCCACCTCTATGAGCCTTTTGAATAGCTCTTCTCTCCTTATTAAGGGTTGGATACACACCTGAACGATGTTGTTCAAGTTTTTTATTTTCTCTTTCCAGTAGGAATTCAACTGCTTGATCCGACTTGTAGAGGGAATGTCATCCTCTCTTCTCTCTAGCTCTGACATGTTGGAAAATTTAATACCAAAGGGTACCATGACATCAAGGTATAAACTTTATTCTTTTTTTAGGTTGGCCTATAGATATTCAAGAAATACATGTGCCCTCGAGACAAAAGAAACAATTCTCTTTGAAATTTTCCAACCTTCTGTAATTAGTGTCATTCTTTTCTTAATATTATTCTCCACATAGCTCCTGGATGATGTGAGTAAGATTGAGGATCCTTTTATTTTGGTTGTGGGCATGGCAGGTCTGACAATTGCCAAATGGATGGAAAGAAATGAAAGAGGCATAAAATTCTATTCTAGTTCCTTAATCCTTTCCTTTAATGTTGTATTGTATTCCTCGAGACTTGTAACAACCCTAGTTGAATATATGGTTAGGGATTATTAAGTAAAATTAATTAGGTAATTAATTTTCCTAACATGGTTTTAATTAAACAAAGATTGGCATAATAATATTAATTAAATATTTATTAATTAATTAATTGTTATAAATTTGGATTAATTAATTAATTAATTACCTATCACATTCAATGACATGGGTAATAAATTTAAGAGGGTTAATAATTTTAATTTGTTTAATTAAATGATTTACGTATGCGGGAGGGGATAAGACATTAAATAAAGGATAAGATATTAATAAGGGGATAAGACATTAAATAAAGGATAAGATATTAATAAGGGGATAAGACATTAAATATAGGGATAAGATAATAATGAAGGGGATAAGATATTAATGAGCAGGAAGAGAGTTGGTGAAGGGGGCATATGACGGGAGGATTATTTTTGGGGAGGAGGGAGAATTATTGGAGGGGGAAAGACTGTATGTCTGAGATGCTTATTTTTCTGGTGTGGGGAGTTTGTTTTACGGGTTTTTGGTGAACTAGAAGCAGGGGGCACCAGTTTGCTGGGGGTTTTGGTCACGGGGGCCAGGATATCCTTACGGTATCCTGGAGCTAGGGAGATGGACATGCTGCTCCTAGCTGGCAAGGAGGAAACACGGTTTTGGGCAGTGTTTGACACAGTTTCAACTTTAGCATTGGACCAACCCAAGCAGCGGGATTTAACATCAGAAGCAGGTATTTTAATTATGAATGGTTGAGTTATTTCATGTTGTAGATAGATTTTAATTTCTGCTGAATATTTTTCTTATATATCGGTGATTGAATTATTTATGTAAATTGAAAGGAATTATATCTTAAATTATATCAAATTTTGTATTTTTCGGTCTCTACACATGGTATAAATAAATAAATAAAAATATAATAATAAAACATAAATTTGTTTATGTGAATAATAAAACAAATAACAATCTTACCTAACCGATTATATTCATAGAGACAAAGTCCATTGAAAAGAAAAAGTAAATAAAAGAGGAAAGTGTGCACAGTGTTTGGTAAACACGAAAAGAGATGCAAGAGATGAAGGAGCATCATAGTTCTGCGCATGCCCAAGAACCAAGTCTCCAATGCATCTTAATGCCATGCAACGAACTACAACTGTAGCCCACCTACTTTCAATGCACAACATTAATAAAAAGTCCAAGATTTTCTTCTGAAAAAAAAAAAAACTATTTGATTAAATATTCTATTTGCATCCTTTGCATATTCAGTATCTGAACTTCCAGCAAGTAAATTCACTGTCTTTTGTCGTGTGAACCCATAGCCTCGAGCTCATACAGAATCCTGGTATTCTCCTCTTTCACCTCTCCATAGGCACACCAGCACCCAGCCACGGCCAAGGAGCATGCGCTGCAAACACAATAAGTAAATTTTTTTT
>SNQJ01S0001774.1:249943-262077 GCA_010110895.2 Picea sitchensis | reverse complement strand
TCTATTTAAGTGGTAACCTTTAAAATCAAAAGGTAAAATGTAAAATGTTTAGTTGAATTCTTTTAAAAAAGATAGTTTAGGTATTTAGTGTCTGAAATTTGGTGAGGAATAGTTGGATCTTCAGATTTGAGTGGCTAAGTTTGTATAATAAAAATGTCTTCGAGATTTTCAGCATGTTAAATCCATTTATGTATTCATAAATGCAATTTAAACAACAAAAAATAGCCATTTTATCCAGATTTACATGTCCTAATTCCAATTAAAAAAACAAAAAGTAAAAGGTTTAACCAAAATACAAAGAAAAATATATATATATTTTTTAATTTCAGTGGAATCCATAATTTCACAAGCATTTTTCAAAATTAATCTAAAATGAAATCTATTTATTGTCACTATAACTGTTGGAGAAAATGGAGAAATTGTACACTTCACAAACACAACTCTCAATTAAGAATACAAGACTACCACTCCTGTATTATTTCACTGAAACCTTACTAACACAGTCACATAATTGTGACTGAACGCCGAAAGACATATTTACTTTATTAAACCTAATTTTAACATAAACTTTAATTAAGTTTGTAAATAAAATCTGCTATATTTGTTCAATGTGACTGTGATAGTATATGCTCGCACGCAGTATGCTGATTTCAAGCATCATACAAATAATTATGCTGATTTCAAGCATCATACAAATAATAATAACAGTGTCACTTCATCCTACCCAATTTGCCATTTAGATTTTGAATTGGGCGAGATGCCCCAATTTGCCATTTAGATTTTGAATTGGGCGAGAAGGCATCTCAAGTCCAGTGCGGCCACGTCTACATCACACTTGCATTTTCACTTGGCTCGATATTGGCAATACCTGTACACTCTTATGCTCGCAGTTTCTTGAGCCGTCGTGAAGAACGCAACTAAGTTTATTAAGCCATCATGAAGAGTGCAGCTACGAAGCGACACTTGGCATCATATATTACTATGCTCTGCCCAATGTTTATTAAGTCATTGTGAAGAATGCAGCTATGAAGAGACATTTGGCATCATATATTACTACGTTCTATTATTACTTTTTCAATATGAAAAGCGCGGAGGTTGAAACGCTTGAGGAAAAAGTAGGGATAGGTGAGGAAATTCGTGGTTAATAATCCAAACTTGGTAATGTTAAATATTAATCATTTAAACGTGGCAATCATATAGTACTATAGTAATTTCTTAATATGATTAGATAAATGTTAAAAAGTATAACGGATGCATTTAAAAATACAAGGAGATTATGAAAAGTAAATCACATTCATTGATTTGGGAGGAAGACTAAAAATATTCATATTAGAATTTTAGATTAAAAAATGATTAATTGTTAACCATCATATTAGAATTTTAGATTAAAAAATAATTAATTGTGTCCATTACCAATAAATTAATCATATAAAACAAAACTACTACAAATACTTTTAGACCTTAGACCCCTAAACCCTGAAAAAAAAAAACAAAAGAACTTTGTTAAAACAAAACGACTACTGCTACCGTTAGACCAAACCCTAGAGGACAAAGCAACAAAGTTTTGTTAAAACAAAACGACCAAACCCTACCGTTAGACCAAAACCTCGAGGACAAAGCAAAAGAGCTTTGCTAGAACAAAACCACTACTGCTACCGTTAGACCAAACCCTAGAGGACAAAGCAACAGAGTTTTGTTAAAACAAAACAACTACAACTGCCGTTAGACCAAACCGTCGAGGACAAAGCAAAAGAGCTTTGTTAAAACAAAACTACTACGACTACCGTTAGACCAAACCCTAGAAGACAAAGCAAAAGAGCTTTGTGAATGGTTTATTTTCATGTTTAACGAGCCATGTTCACACAGCCCGCCCTCTTCAACCCGTGCCTGTAGAGTTGACCAAACCCCTACATAGCTTTATCACTGTTCACGATGCTCCCAACACGAATGGCAATATAGTTTTGTCCTTCAGCAAGCCCTCTCTAGTTTCTACATATATCCAATTGATATCGTGTATTTTCAGTATCGTGTGGCTACCTGTGTTTGTTTATGTTGCTCGACTATGGCAAGACACAGTATTTCACGTTTTAGGTTAATCGTGACAGAGTAGCGCCACCAACAAAGCAATGGCCGAATCGAAGGCACCTGCCACTGATCCATCCACTAACACTTTAAGAATAGATCTCATAAGCAGAGACGGCTGGAATCCTTCAAATGCTGAACGGCTGCGTCGAGCTATTGAACGAAGTCACAACGCGCGGCGTATGTTCTCAACAATCTACTTCCCAAAATGCCAAGAGTTACTGCAGTTCCATTAACTTGGAGACAGTGAATTTTTTATGCAGATGGCAATAGTATCCCCGGTTCCATTAAATTTGCATGTCATCCTCGACACTGGCAGTCACTTACTACAAACAGTATAAAATCAAACGATGCGAAGACAGAGGCTATATGCTAGTATTACAGCACTATTGAAAAGCTGCAGGGTAGTCCCGAAACTCGCGAATTGTATTATATAGAAGCACAGTTAGTATAAGCAAAATAGAGCTTGTTATGTCCGAGATCGTAGACTATGTGGAAATTCTGCCGCTGAATGTTTCCAAATATCGACATTGAACCTGCCGGCCCCGAAGTCTTGAACGCAAGCCAAACCAACCAACCGGGACGTTTGGGGGCTTGGCTTGCGTCCAAACGCCCCAATTAGTTTGGCTTGTAATCAAGTCTTAGGGACCGGCAGGTTCCATGTCGATATCTGAAAACAATCAACGGCAGAATTTCCACATAGTCTATGATCTCGGCCATAAGAAGCTCCAATTTGCTCCTACTAACTGTGCTTCTATATAATACCACTCCATACCACTCGGGAGTTGCGCGACTACCTTCCAGCTATTCAACAGTGCTGTAATACAAGCATGTAGCCTCTGTCTTCGCATAGTTTACTGTTTGATGTTATAGTGTTTGTAGTAAGCTTTGAACAGCACTGTTATGGTACACTCTCTCCTTGGTTGCTTTAAAACGACACTTTAAAGCTCTTGTTTTAATGAACAATATATATAGATGGTTGCAGATTATTTATCAATATCGTTTGTGCAGGGTATATGTATACATTATACCTGGACCATGAATCATATGCGGACCTCCTTACCACTCGTGTATCAATGTACAGTTTCACAAAAGAATTCGAATAAGAATAATTTAAAAGCAATTTTAAATGGTTTGGTCTAAGCTTTCTATGTTTTGGTATTTTTGGTAGGAATATGGTAATATAAATATGGTTCAAATCAATTTTGTGTTGTTTAAATTGTATATTTGAATGCATAAATTGATTCAGTTTGGTGTTAAATTCTTTTGGCACTCTAATTATATATATTTAACCACTCAAATCTACAGATCCAACAATTTGACATTGGATTTCTAGTAAAATTAAACTAAAAATATGACCGGAAAATAGCTTAGAGTGAAGCCGGCTTATGAGGTTTATCAAGGGACTCAAATTGTGAGACAACCACAAAAATCCTTCAAGTGAATATTGTGGGTGATTCAAAGACTCTAGAATGTAACACCATAAGATATTTTGTGATAAGTTCTGACCCAAATAATGTCGGTCTGAATATCATCATTGGTCGTATCAGACTCAATTTATCCTCCCTCTCTGTTTCGTTCTTTCATGTTCTCCAGAAAAATAACATAACAACTAACGAAATGGCTAACAGAGCAATGAGATTATCCTTTGCTTCCTTGTGGATCAGCGAGGTGGAAAGTCTATTTCCCCCTCTCTAATGCACATCTCTTGGATTTGGGGTGGGACCCGCAGGGCTAACGTGGGAATTAGGGACACATGTATGAACACATGTGGATTAAATCTTGATGATATCTGGAGATTGAGTTGTCTAATGTTTGCCTCTGGTAAGCTTCAACAGTTAATGACAATGTTGAGTTTGAGTCAAACTTTGGCTTGTGGGTGGTGGATACAATATATGGTGATGATACGGGGGAAGGATCTAATCGCTCCATGCTTGAGGGAAATGACATCATAATGAAAGGTTGCCATCATTGATCCAGGTGGATATTGGTGGCCACCCACCTATTCCAACTGACTCCTCTTGTCCGTTATTAGTTCAACACATTCTTCTATACTACTTTGTAATTGTGGTTTCTACACTTCTAGGGTTGTCTCAAGCCCTACACATCTCTAGGTGGATATTGGTGGCCTCTCACCTAATCCAACTAGCTTATTTTGTATGTTTTCATGTTAGCAAATCTCATTGTACTTCGAGGGCAGTTTTGGATCCTTAAACAATGTTTTTTTGGCTCGCCATAGTCAAACTGTAGATGGAGTCAGAGTTTGATGATGTAATTTGTAGTTATCTAAAAGAACTTTCCAACGGGCTATCACGCGCCTAAAATGAAGGTCGTATGAAAAAGTTATGACCTCGGGAAGTTGACGTACCAACTTACCCATAGGCGCCCATGTGACTTTTGGTGTTTCACCTCCTAGGGTTAGGTTTTTGGATGTCTAGGGTTTTGGCACTCATGAGTAATATAAAAAAGGCTTTGTAGCCTCATTTTAATCATTTTTCTTAGATGTGTGCGCATAGAAGCCACATCTCTTCTTATAGCTAGCTACCACCATTCGAGGAAGTGTTTTAGTTCTGTAGTTTTACAATTTCAACCTATTTCGTTTATTCAATAGAAGATATTGTTCACTGGATATATTTGTTGTTATTCATATCTCTTTGTTTATTGTATTCAGTCTATTAATCAGTTTGTTCCGCTCCTAAATCCGGATCAATGGTATCAAAACAGTCTGCTCTTCATTTATTTTTCTTTGTGCATGTTCTCGACAAGATATGGGTACAAGAAGTTGGGACTCAAACCAATCGAGCCGTTACAAGATCAAGCGTGTCGATCCTGACAACAACCCATGGGAGACAAAAATAAAGATTATGGAGCATGAGATCATTTTAAAATGTTGCTCGAGAAAGCCCTTGCACGACAAAGGAACAAAATGATAGACAAATTTGTGCAAATCCTTCGATGGTTGTCCACACGAGAAACATCTTCATCAAGCGTCCATGAAACCCCCTTCAAGGTATAAGTAAATTTTGATATTCCATTAATTGAAGGACTGCTAGATGCAGATGTTGTAGATAAATGGTTGAATATGCTTGAAGGGTATTTTTTAGTCCACAATTTTTTTGATAAGGAAAAAATTACTTTTTCAGTCCTCAAGGTCGTACCCCATGTTAAGGACTAGTGGGACACTTACTCTGAGCAAAGGGACATAGAGGAATGTGAAATATTTGTGGTTGCCCCTACATGGGATTCCTTTTGAGATACCATTAAAGAACAATACTACCCTATTGGAAGCTATGAGGACTAGTACACCAGATGGACCACCCTGCATCAAGAAAGAGACCAGACACTACCAGATTTCACCAATATTTCCCATACCGTTCACACTAAATTTGGTATCAAAGAATCTGAGTGACATCTCATGCTCAAATACCGCGATTGTTTGCATAGATACATTCAAACATAAATGGATCTTCTAGACATCACCTCATTGGGTACGAATTATAGATACATTGTCAAGATTGATAAGAAATTTAAGTCGAAGAGGCGAGAGTTAGGATATGCAAACTCCTCACAACCAAAGCAAGGAAAAGGCCACCCCAACCCACACAGCAAGGGACATGGAAAAGATGGCCACTCTCAGGACAACCAGTCTAAGAAGCAAAACAAGAAGGGAAATGATAAGATTAAGAAGGACATAGGAAAATGGTGTGAGTACCATAAAATCCCTTAGTGAAACACTGAAGAATTATGCTCCAATCAGTCACTCGTGGCCGAGCTAAAGGCTTCTGAGTTAGAGTTTGATTATGATTCTGAATCAAATCCTGAAATAAGGAAGTATATTATTGATGTTGAACCCAGTGGCACTATCGCTACCACAAAACTCTGTCCAAGCAAACCAGAAGAACCAGAGTAAGGGGGACGACTCTTTCACTCACAGATGTGCATAAAGGGGGCTTTGCTACATTTCATTGTCGATAGTGGCAGTCAGAAGAACATGATTTCAGTAGAGGTCATCAAGCAACTGGATCTACCAATGACACCGCACCTGCAACCCTACACCATTGGTTGGCTTTGCCAATGAATATATCTTCCTATCATCCAACAATGTCGTCTTCCCTATGAAATAAATCCTTTAAAATATGATTTAATCTAGTGTTAGAATATGAAAGATTGTGATCGTCTTACCTTTGACAATACCCTTGTCACCCAACCATAGGCCAAAGCCACCCTCCGAGCACCTTGACCTTGACAGAGAAGAATATTGGTAACAATCAATAGCCAAGCAAGGTTAATGCACCAAGCAAGAAAAGTAACCAAAGCTGATCAGATAGTCCCACCCAGAAACTGACGCAACACTCTTCCCCATAAACTTGCGCACAAAAATTCCAACTGCAGTGCGCACAACTGGCTCTCTGTAATTTTTGAGAATGTGAATAATGAGAATTGGCGCCCTATATTTATATTGGTTCTGGCAGACTTACTGGGGCCGATTTCTCCTTCTGGGTACTAATTAATTCATATTAATTATATTTTTGCAGCCGACATCTCGTCTATGGTTTCTTTTACTTCTTTTATTCCTTATGGAATATTCTAATCTCATCATAGGTCACAATAGAGGTTCATACCTCCCTAAGATACCATAATATTAACACTCCCTCCTAGCTAGGGAGGTATGGTCTTGAGCACAAACAGACCATTCAATTGGTAGTATCATGAGCACCATCATTATTATCCAATTGGATAATCTCCTATGACAACTGGTACAATATCAATTGATAGAACACACCTGTGTTTATCCATGGTAGTACACAACTACTCAAACCGTGACACATAGTNGGAACAATGAGATATCTGGACTATTCTTCTCAAGCAATGAAGAATAAGTGTCCTATCTTCTGAACTTGGACCATTCCCCACCCTAGGCCATTCTTCCTACACTAATCAAAGTGCACCCTGGAGAGAATGTATAAAGCCTAAGGAATGCATGTCCCTGATTGTTGAGCCTGGACCATTCCCCGCCTTGGGACATTCCTCCTACACTATTCAAAGTGCACCCTGGAGAGAATGTATAAACCCTAAGGAATGATTGTTTGGACCAGTTCCTCTGTTAACCACAAGAGGAAAATACTGTCCTATATCAACCTCCAAAACAGACCATTCCTCATGTTAACCATAATGAGAAATCGTTATTCAACGAGGTGGGCCAGTATTCTTGAGTAACCCTCAAGAAGAGAGACTACCCTAGACCACTCCCCATGTTAACCACAATGGGAAGTCACTGTCTATGATACATAAACAATCTGGACCATTTCCCATGTTAACCACAATGGGAAATCACCGTCCGTCATAAATCTCAATCCACTTTCCGAATAGGAAAGAATCTGTCCAATATGGACTATTTTTCAATCACAAAGATAAATGTTTCAATAATATTTTTAAGTGCTCCCTCCTAACTTGGAGAGTCTTCCCTTTTATCTAAGGGAGTTATTTCCACGATCCCCATCTTCTCTCAGAAATATGCAAACTTTATTCTGGATAGAGGTTTTGTCATAATGTATGTTGTCTTCTCGTCAGTGGGGATATACTCGAGCTTTACCTCTCCTTCCTGGACTTTATCTCGAATAAAGTAGTATTTCATCTCAATGTGTTTTGACCTTTCATGAAACACGGGATGTTATGATAATCTTATACAACTCTGATTATCACAATGTATTATGGTTGATTCTGGAGTCTGATCAAATAAGTCAGAGATTAACTTCCTTAACCATATTGCTTTAGTGCATTCTTCACATGCTATGCTATACTCTTCGTTTACTGTGTTGAGTGCAACAGACTTGTATTTCCTACTGCCCCAAGATATCATAGCGGAGCCCAAGATGAAACACATACCTAAAGTTCTCTTTCTATCTTCTGCACTTCTTGCCCAATCTTAGTATGTGAATCCATGAAGTTGTATATTGTTGGATGTGGTATATCTCAAACCATAGTTTATTGTTCCATGAATATATCTTAATACATGATTTGAAACTATCCAATGCTCATGTCTTGGTTCCACCTGGAACTGGTGTAGTGTATTCACAACAAAGAAAATGTTTGGTCGAGTATTTACCAAATACATCAATGACCCAATTAGTTGTTGATATAGAGATGGATCTACTGGATCAGAATCTAGAACTTTCACTTTTCTTATATTCGCATTCATAGGAGTTCCCATGGACTTACAATAAATCATTCCAAATTTCCGAAGGATCTTTATTGCATACTTTCCTTGTCCAAGGAATACTTCACCATGCTTCTGCCATACTTCTAGTCCCAAGTAGTAATGCATGAGAACTAGATCTTTCATATCAAATTCAGAAGCTAATTCCTTCTTGCACTGGATAATGAGAGAGTATTTACCTATTCTGAATAGATCGTCAACATATAATAGTCGAATCACAGGTGCATTGTTCACGACTTTGTAATAAAGGTTTGGATCTGCATGACTCTTGGAGAAACCAAGTCTCGCAAGATAGTTGTCCATTCTGGCATACCAAGCCCTTGGAGCTTGCATGAGTCCATATAGAGCTTTCTTCAATCTGCAAACGTGAGTGTCTCTGGAATGTACCTCAAACCCTTAAGGTTGTTCAATATATTCTTCTTCTTCAATAGCTCCATTGAGGAAAGCTATTCAATAATGAGAACTGGCACCCTTTATTTATAGTGGTTCTGACAAACTTACTGGGCTGACTTCTCCTTCTAGGTACTAATTAATTCATATTAATTATATTTCTGCAGCCGACATCTCGTCTAGGGTTTCTTTTACTTCTTTGCTTCTTTCCAGAATATTCTAATCTCGTCATAGGTCACAATAGAGTTTCATACCTCCCAAAGCTACCATAATATTAACATCTAGACCCCGCAGTGTTATTATTACTTTGGGTAGACAATTGTACAGGAGACCAGAGGTAGCACTGCCTACCGTTATTTCTTTAATCTCTTCTAAGAAATGTTGTAAGGTAATTTCACAGACTAGGGAAGTTTGTCTTCTTTATGATCCCTGCTCATAGTAAGAAGAAGGTCGTCGCCACATCTTTGGCATCTACACAAAGACTCTCTTTGCAGAAAAAGAAAGTAGAATGGATCGTGGAAGAATACAAAGACATCTTTTCCTCACCCACCGGGGTATTGACGCACTGCCAATTCAAGCATACAATTGATCTGACCCCCAGTGCACCTCTACCTAATGGACTAGTCTATCATCACTCACTGATAGAAAATGAATAAATTAGGCATCAGATCCAAGGGCTTCTTCAAAAGGGACGCATCAGACCCAAATCCTCCCCTTGCGGAAGCCCGATTGTATTGATGCAGAAGAAGGACGAGACTTGGAAACTCTGCATTGATTACACAGCCTTAAACAAAATCACAGTCAAGAACCGATACCCAATTCCTAGGATTGATGACCTTCTTGAGAAACTCAAGGGAGAAAAATTCTTCAACAAGATTGACCTAAAGTCTAGCTACCACCAGGTTCCCATCAAACCAACTGATGTATGGAAGACAACCTTCAAATCTAAAGAAAGTATCTTTGAAAGACTGGTCATTCCCTTTGGCTTAACAAATGCACCAACCACTCTCATGATGTTGATGGATGATGTATTGAAACCCTTCACCAACTCTTTTATGGTGGTATATTTGGATGACATCCTCATCTTCAACAGAACTTGGGAGCAGCACATGCGACATATTCAATAGGTTTTGAGCACTCTGCGGCAGCATAAGCTATATGCTAACTTGGAAAAAATCTTTTTTGGCATGAACATGGTCTAGTACTTGGGATACATTGGTTCTGAGAATGGGGTACATGTTGATCCAACTAAGATCCAATTCATCTGTGACTGGCCTGCCCCAAACACAATAACCGAGCTTCGGATCTTCTTGGGACTGCTAAAATTCTACCGACAGTTCGTGTTGGGATTCTCCCATATTGCATGGGTCCTCATCTAGGTGACCAAGGGAGGTGGTAGGGAAAATTTAGCGTGGTGGAAGGAACAACAATGGACATTCGACAATCTGAATCATCTCTTGTGCTCAGCTCCAGTACTCTCCTTTCCTGATCTGCAACAACTGTTCGAGATTGAGACTGATGCATCTGACTATGTTGGAGGCGCAATTCTCACTCAACATGGCCATCCTGTGGCATACCATAGTGAGAAACTTTGAGATACTGTCCAGAAATACCCCACCTATGACAAGGAAATGTCTTCCATTGTACAAGGTTGTCGTCAATGGAAACATTATACTACGGGAAATGAGGTGATCATCCACACTAATCACAAACCTCTGCAGTTCATATAGACATAGGGAAAATTTCAGAATGACCGCCATCAGAAGTGGTCCACCTACCTGCAGTAGTTCCATCTCAACATCAAGTATAATATATGGATGTCAAATCATGTCGCTGACTACCTCAATTGACTTCTCATGGATACACTCACCACTATGTTGCATTCCTATGGAAATGAGGCATCTGAGTGGCCCCAACTTTATCAACAAGATTCAAACTTCCCCACCACCTATGATCTTCTGGGTACATGCGCGATTGTCACCGATTTTCACATTTAGGATAGACTATTATTCCATCTGGGCCATCTTTGTGTTCCTATAAGAGAGCATGCAAAGATGATTTGGGAATCCCACTACAGTCGAATGGTAGAACATTTTGGCATGGAGAAAATTGTAGTCGTTCTTCAAAAACATTTTTATTGGCCAAAAATTTGATAGGACGTCAACAAGTATATCAGATATTGCACTTCCTATGCCATTTCCAAGCCAACCATCAAAAAGAAAGGCTTATACACCCCTCTTCCTACTCCCGATAAGCCTTGGGAATCCATCTCAATGGATTACATGGCATTGGCTAGCCTTTTGTCCACCAAGCAAGGAAATGACTGCATATTTGTGGTCATTGATCGGTTTTCAAAGATGGCCATCCTCATGGCCTGGAAGAAGAATATCACAATGGCATATACTGCCAATCTTTTCTTCAAACAAATGTGGGTCCATTTTGGGATACCACTGACCATTATCTCTGACTGAAATAATAGGTTCCTTAGAACATTTTGGTTGAGTCTATGGTCATTGTTGGACACCAAGATCACTAAATCCACTGCTTTCCACCCCCAAACAGACAACCAAACAGAGGTCTTCCCCCCTATTTAGAAGATATTGTTCTTTGGATATCTATTTTGTTCTTGATATCTCTGTGTTTATTGTATTCAGTATGTTAATCATTTTTTTCCACTTGTAAATCCAGATCAATCATGGTGGGTAATGGTATTTCGGGAAAGGCACAAGTTAGTGTGGAGAAGAGGGTGGATTTTGTGAGCTCACCTACGAGATAGCATGGAAAATTAAAGAATGCTTGTCTGAACAATGAATTCAAATTAAACGATTCATGCATTGTTTTGATCTGAAATAGGTGGCAAGTTATTGATTTTGGAAATTCTTTGATGGAAAGCCTAGTGATAATTGAAATCATTCTAGTGAAGATAGATGATCACTTCTTAATCCTCTCCTTTGCAGTCGCCTGGGGTTTCCGGATTATGTCTGTGTCTCCTTCTACACCCAATGGGTTCATTATTGGGCTTATTTCTTGCACTGGATTCAAGAATTTGGATGAGGGAAGGCAGTGTCTGATCATTGGAGAAATTGTGGACTCTAGTAAGCTGACAGTCATCGGAGTGCATAGAGATAAACAAGATGCGACACTAGACAAGGAAGAGATATTGGATCAACAAAGATTGTTTATCTATGTAAATTCTCTTAATTATACTATTTCATTTGTTTTGGACACCCTTGTGCATCATCGTGACTTGGCGGGACAACTTCAAGATGAGGTAACATCTATGAGGAGTCAATTGGAAGAATTTCGGTTACAAGTTGCTCAATGGAACTATGGATCAAATTCTATTAACAAGAGCTCGTCTAGGAGGGATGTGCCTACAATTCTAGACCTGAATGCTCTAGCTACACCAACAGATAATGAAGAAGAAGATCACCATGACATTAAT